>SJYA01007055.1:0-19506 GCA_006410615.1 Neotragus moschatus
AAACGAAACTCCAAGACAGGAATAGCAGGACAATTAAAGGAGGAGGCTGGGCCCTGCTCAGGCCACATGTTTCTCAAAGTCAGGAGACCTTCCCGACCACACATGCATAGAAAATGCTCATTGGAGGTTCTACCCATGTGCCTTTTGGGTAAAATCCATCTTTTCTAAGAGATTGCTGTGCACACATGGGAGGATCTTGAGATAGGCCAAATATAAACTGGGAACTAGGAAATTAAAATGATTGGCCAAAGGAAATGTGGAAGAAATGCCCCATAAAAGTAATTCAAACTGCCATGAGGGTGTGACTCAGGGAGTCTCCCTCTGAGTCTGTCCATGTGTCTTTCCACATGTACTGTACTCTTTTCTCTCCTAGTAAATACTTTACCTGCTTTGCTACTTTCTGTCTTTGTGGAAATTCTTTTCTGGAAAGCAGAAGGGCCAGGACTCTTGTCACTGACCACTGGTCTGGTGCTTTCACCACTACGACCCAGCCCCAATCTCTGGCTGGGAACCCAAGCCCTGCTCCAAGCCAATGCAGGCCAGGGCCACCCGAGTTCTTTATGTATACTACTTCAACTTGGACTGTGACTAACAGCTATATCTCATTCTCCTGTTGGAGAACATCACAGGATATGAACACCAATATGAGACAAAGTCACTTGGAGACTGTAATGGAGTGAGAATAAAACAAGGTTGCTGTGCAGCACACACAACCCCAAATGCCTCCGTCTCTCGCAGCTACAATGAGCAATATTTATTTACCAATTCCAGTTAACTCTTTAAAAAATATATTTATTTGGCTGTGCCAAGTCTTAGTTGCAGCTCGCAGATCTTCAGTCTTCTTTGCAGCATACAAGATCTTTAGTTGTGGCATGCGGTATCTAATTCCCGGCCAAGGAAGTAACCCAAGCCCCCTGCATTGGGAGCGCAGAATCTCAGTCATTGAACTGCCAGTGAAGTCCTGCCACTTCCAGTTAACTCTTGAACACCATGAGCTTCAACTGCATGGGTCCATTTATATGCAGATTCTTCTCCAATAAATATGTACTCCAGGGAACGCCAGGTGGCCCAGTGGTAGAAAATCCGACTTCCAAAGCAGGGGATGCTGATTCGATCCCTGGTTGGGGAACTAACATCCTGCATGCCGCTGCGGGACAACTAAGCCTGTGTGCCACAAACAAGACCTGACACAATCAAATAAATTTTGTAAAAAATGTCCTCTAGTGCTACGTAATGTGCATGGGTTGACTCTGAGGATACAGAATCCTGGACATGCAGGACTAGCTGTATAGTTATATGTGGGTTTTTGACCACACGGGGGCGGTGCCCCTAACCTCTACGTGGTTCAAGGGTCACATGTATACCCTTAACTTCATCCAGCCTGCTTCAGTTCAGTTCAGTTCAGTTGCTCAGTCATGTCTGACTCTTTGTGACCCCATGAATCGCAGCATGCCAGGCCTCCCTGTCCATCATCAACTCCCAGAGTTCACTCAGACTCATGCCCATCGAGTCAGTGATGCCATTCGGCCATCTCATCCTTGGTCGCCCCCTTCTCCTCCTGCCCCCAATCCCTCCCAGCATCAGAGTCTTTTCCAATGAGTCAGCTCTTCCCATGAGGTGGCCAAAGTACTGGAGTTTCAGCTTTAGCATCATTCTTTCCAAAGAACACCCAGGGCTGATCTTCAGAATGGACTGGTTGGATCTCCTTGCAGTCCAAGGGACTCTCAAGAGTCTTCTCCAACACCACAATTCAAAAGTATCAATTTTTTGGTGCTCAGCCTTCTCACAGTCCAACTCTCACATCCATACATGACCACTGGGAAGACCATAGCCTTGACTAGAGGGACCTTAGCCGGTNTGGACTGGTTGGATCTCCTTGCAGTCCAAGGGACTCTCAAGAGTCTTCTCCAACACCACAATTCAAAAGTATCAATTTTTTGGTGCTCAGCCTTCTCACAGTCCAACTCTCACATCCATACATGACCACTGGGAAGACCATAGCCTTGACTAGAGGGACCTTAGCCGGTAAAGTAATGTCTTTGCTTTTGAATATGATATCTAGATTGGTCATAATTTTTCTTCCAAAGAGTAAGCATCTTTAAATTTCATGGCTGCAATGACCATCTGCAGTGATTTTGGAGCTCCCCAAAATAAAGTCTGACACTGTTTCCACTGTTTTCCCATCTATTNCTCTGCTTTTGAATATACTATCTAGGTTGGTCATAACTTTTCTTCCAAGGAGTAAGCGTCTTTTATTTTTTCATCTCAATATACTTTTATTACAATTTCATTACAGGTAGATGTTTACAGACTGATTTACACTGAATGCATTTCAGGTAAGCTGTTCCTTAACCACATATGGGAAAGCAGAAAACCACATGGATGAAAGTGAAAAAGTGAAAGTTGCTCAGTCGTGTCCGACTCTTTGCGACCCATCGATGACACAGTCCATGGAGTTCTCCAGGCCAGGATACTGGAATGGGCAGCCTTTCCCTTCTCTGGGGGATCTTCTTGACCTAGGGATCAATATGCTGCCCTCATATTCAACTTTTGACTATAGCCTGAAATATCATCAATCTATAGGATGGAATAGAGAGGCTGCTGCTGCTGCTGCTGCTAAGTCATTTCAATTGTGTCTGACTCTGTGCGACCCCATAGACGGAAGCCCACCAGGCTCCCCAGTCCCTGAGATTCTCCAGGCAAGAACACTGGAGTGGGTTGCCATGTCCTTCTCCAATGCATGAAAGTGAAAAGTGAAAGTGAAGTCACTCAGTCGTGTCTGACCCTCAGTGACCCCATGGACTGTAGCCTTCCAGGCTTCTCTGTCCATGGGATTTTCCAGGCAAGAGTACTGGAGTGGGGTACCATTGCCTTCTCCTGTAAACATCTTTTAATTTCATGGCTGCAGTCACCAACTGCAGTGATTTTGGAGCCCAAAAAAATAATGTCTGACACTGTTTCCACTGTTTCCCCATCTATTTCCCATGAAGTGATGGGACCAGATGCCATGATCTTCATTTTCTGAATGTTGAGCTTTAAGCCAACTTTTTCACTCTCCACTTTCACTTTCATCAAGAGGCTTTTGAGTTCCTCTTCACTTTCTGCCATAAGGGTGGTGTCATCTGCATATCTGAGGTTATTGATATTTCTCCCAGCAATCTTGATTCCAGCTTGTGTTTCTTCCAGCCCAGCGNATGATCTTCATTTTCTGAATGTTGAGCTTTAAGCCAACTTTTTCACTCTCCACTTTCACTTTCATCAAGAGGCTTTTGAGTTCCTCTTCACTTTCTGCCATAAGGGTGGTGTCATCTGCATATCTGAGGTTATTGATATTTCTCCCAGCAATCTTGATTCCAGCTTGTGTTTCTTCCAGTCCAGCGTTTCTCATGATGTACTCTAAAAAAACAGTTATGCTTGGGCTTCCCTGGTGGTCCAGTTTTTAAGAATCTGCCTGCCAATGCAGGGACATGGGTTCAATCCCTGCTCCTGGAAGATCCCACATGCTGTGGAGCAGCTGAGCCTGCTCGCTCTAGAGCCAATATTCAGCAACAAGAGAAGCTGCTGCAGTGAGAAGCCTGCACACTGCAGTGAAGTGGCCCTGCTGGCCACAACTAGAGAGAAGTCTGCACGCAGCAATGAAGACCCAGCACAGCCACAAAAAATAGATAATGCTTATAAATCTGCAATTTTTGATTGTTTCTTTTCTCATTTGTCCTTTTCTTTCATTTTCATTTCAATGATTTCAACTTTTTCCTCTAGTCTCTGTATCTACCTCCTGCACTGAGTTTCTTCAGCCTAGTAGTTCAGAGTATACGATCTAGAGCCCGAACATGTGGATTCAAATCTGACTTATGACAATCATCAGCTGTGCATTTGTCATTAAGCTGTTTAACCCCTCTGGGTATACTTATCTAAATTCTAGAGATGAAAAGAAGCTAACATTACCTTCTGCCTAAACTTTCTGTGAGGATAAAATGAGTTAATACGCCTTAGACTCAGAAAATCATTCTTGCCATGTATAAGTATTCAGTTAATGGTAGCAATTGTAGAGAAAGAATGTGGCTCTCAAATTCTGCCCTATCTTAAATCTCTCCTAAATCTCATAATATTGTATGAAATTTATGTTTCAACTCATGTTGCTCTGATCAGTTGGATAATGTGTTTGGAGCACTGTGCTAAGAAGGGATCTGTTGAGATCAGTAAGAAAGAAATATACAGAGACTATTTAAACAGTTCTTGCCATACAGATGGGAAGTTAGCCCTCTGGCCCAACTTCAAGGAAGGTTTTCCTTCCTTGAAAAAAGAAATATTTGAATAATATTTAGAAAACTCTTAAGGCATATATGTTACTTTTGATTGTGATGATTTGTATTGTTATAAAATATTATCACAAAATATTTTAGGGCAGGTACTCTATTAGATCTCAATCAAAAAATTTTATTTAAAACCTATTATATTCATTGCAATGTTCTGGGTGCCATTGCCAATAGCAGTAATAGAAATAGAAAACAAGTAGTTTACATAGAATCAATAGTTTGATGGGGCTTAATTTATTCATCCTAGAGAACTATACAACACTTGAGAAGAAATTCTTTACCATCTGCCAAGTAGAAAATGAGGCCTGGACTCATTTGTCAGTGTTTTTTGACCTGGGCTTTACACGAGGAGTATCTAATGCTACTTTTGTTCCAGGAACTTTTATGCATCTCCCTGTCTAGTACAGATCCTGGGATGTTGTGTCAGCAATAGGTGGCTTATTCAGTCATTTCAGTTAAAATTCAAACAATAATCAGGATTCATTTTCTACCCTCCAGGAGCCTTAGACATAGGAGCCAGACATGCCGCGTGTTCGATACTGTGAAAGCCCCCAGGGGGAGCATCAAGGTACTCGGGGAGAGGTGTGTTATTTCACATCAATGAGATTTCTGGTTGGAAGTAACATATATTTCAAACAAGTCTGCCTGTACGCTGACACATTGTTCTTTCCACCTCCTGGAAATAGCGGTATTGGAAATACATCTGTGGGGGCTTGGAATGATGCTTGCTCTCATATAGGCTGTCTTAAATAATGTTTCCCAGAAGCAGACTTGGAATGAAGCCATGCTCCCAGGCCCAGAACAAACTGATGATGAGTTGGGAAAAGCAGGACAGGGAAGGAGAAATTCTCACAAACTTGTGATGCAGGCAAAATCCCACTAAGGCTTCATTTTCCACTTGACAGATGGTAAAGAATTTCTTCGCAAGTGTTGTATGGCTCTCTAGGATGAATAAATTAAAGTAGGCCCCATCAAACTATTGATTCTACATAAACTACTTGTTTTCTGTTTCTAGTATTGCTATCGGCAATGGCACCCAGCACACTACAATGAATATAATAGGTTTTAAACAAAATTTTATTGAGGTCTAATAAGAGTACCTGCTCTAAAATATTTCATCAACCTAGAGGAAGTTCTGCCTCTGATCCATTGGTCTTCATCTAGGAGCTGCTCCAAGAGGATGAAAACTCCCAGGCTCTTTGAGTAAGGCTTCAGTGGCCCAAGAGCAGACCTGCAGAGAGCATGTCAGGTACAAATACTTAGAAGCAAAAGCACACAGATGGCAGCGAGGGGCGCACTCTAAACGGGTCTGCTAGCATCTGAAGAAGCCCCAACAACACCCGCTCCACTTCCAATGTACAGTGGGCATGTACTTTTTTTTTTCTTTTCTAATTAATTATTTTTGGGCCATACTGGGTCTTTGTTGCTGTGTGGGTTTTTTTCTGGTTGCCACAAGTGGGGGCCCTTCTTTACTTGTGGTGCATGGTCTTCTCATTGTGGTGGTTTCTCTTGTTGGGGAACTTCTCCAGGAGGCTTGGGGGTACTCAGGCTTCAGTAGTTGCAACATGGCCTCAGTAGTTGCGATGCCCAGGCTCAGCAGCTGTGAGTATTCTGAGCACAGGCTCAGTAGTTTTTGTGGTGCACGAGCTTAGTTGCTCCACGGCATGTGGGAATGTTCCATGTCTTCCTTGGGGTCAAACCCATGTCTCCTGCACTGGCAAATGGATTCTTTACCACTGAGTCAACAGGGAAGCCCCAAGAGATTCTTGAAACCAAGGAGATTCTACGTTAGTCGTACTTGGGGTTAAACCAAGCGGTGTCTGTACGCATCAGAAACAGGGCTGTTTCCAGATGTGGCTGCTTACTTCATTAAACTAGACAAGTGTTGAGAGTTACATATACACGCTGGACTGACATACTACATGAGGCAGCTAGGCCCTTCAGATTACCCACCAGTTGGCATTCCTTTAAGTAGAGGTATAATTTCCTTTGAAATGTAATTTTAATAAGGGTGATATATTAAGCAGTTATGAACATCAAACTGAAAGAATTTATCTAGACCTCTGAATAAAGAGGTCTTTTATAAAGAGGTCCTCATTCCTCATAAAGAAGAATGAGACACAGAATTGGTAATTTTAGATGAAAGTGGGTCCAAGAAAAAAAAAAATCTAGAATATGAGACTGTTTAATTAGACCACTTTACAACCAAGAACATCACAGCAGTTGTCCTTAGCTTAAAGCACAGCAGAAATGTAATAGAAGGCTGTGTAGAATGCAACAGCTCAGGACAGCCTTAATAAAATGTAACAAAGAGCATCAATGATTAATGATTCCCTTACATGTCCTACTTCACAATACTCACAACACTGTTGCCACCAAAAAATGATTTGCATGAACCCTCAAAAAACATATATTGTGTCTGTGTGCTCAGTCTTGTCTGACCGAGCATGGACTGTAGCCTGCCAGGCTCCTCTGTCCATGGGATTTTCCAGGCAAGAATACTGGAGTGGTTGCCATTTCCTTCTCCAGGAGATCTTTTCAACCCAGGAATCAAAACCGTGTCCCTTGTAATTCCTGTTTGGCAGGCAGATTCTTTACTACTATGGCACAGGATTTGTGTCACAGGTACTTACAGGGTTCCCAGCATATAGTGGGTGCTCAAAGTATATTTCCTGAATGAATATGCATATTGGATGAATGTGTTTGGTGCCACTTGCTACTCCAGGAGGGCTTGCTATTCCTCAGGAGAAGAAAAACAGAACAGGCCTTGGGCAGACAAAACTCCTGAGAGAAACCCTTTCAAGACTTGCTGTCCAAACACTTTGTCAGGAAACCCCAGTGACCTCCTGCAGGCTTGGTCAGCATTGCAGTCTAGTGAGGGACACAGATTTCCAATGCTGCAGGGCTCTCTCTGTCTGGTCACCATAGAGGTGTACTCTAGACTGACAGAGAATACACACAAGTCTGGCCTGACTTGGGCTCTTTTTTCCACTTTTTGAGAAATTTATTCTGGTCCCAGCCTCCTGGGTATCACCTTTCATCTACATCAGAAGAGAGATTAGAGTTGAGAGGAGGTCTGCCTGGGTGACACAGTGTGATCAGAATTTCTAGGGAGAAAGGGACATCAGGAAGCTGCCTTTATCTCTGCTACTTTGGTTTCCTTTATCATCACAGGAGGAGAGTAACCCTTGCTGTAAATTTGACATCCTGAGATTATGGTGAAGCGCAAAAAAAAAAAAAAGAAAGAAAGAAAAAAAGTGATATCTCTAAAATGTTTACAAATTGCCCCACAGAGCAAGGCAGCCTTTCTGAACACAAAATCAGTGATGGAATTACATCCCATAAGAGTTGCCATTTGCTTGGAATAATCGAGACTCTTCTACCAAAATCTCATTGTTAAGTACCAGGAAGAGAGCAAATATTAACACGGTCTTTGACTGGTTTCCTGAAAGGAGCTAATCGGTAGGTCCACTTTGGCTTCTACCATTCAGAATTCTTTTCATTCTCTTTCTCAAAAGAAATTGAGGTGTAATTGACATAATACATTATGTTAGTTTCAGACATATAACATAATGATTTGCTTATATTGTGAAATAAGCACCATGATAATTCTAGTTAACATCCATCACCACAAATAGTTACAATTTTTTTTCTTGTGACAAGAACTTTCAAGATCTACTCTTAGCAACTTTAAAATGTACAATACAGTACTATTAACTATAATTACTGTGTTGTACATGACATCCAACTTGGGCTTTTTTGTTCCCATTATGCCTGGCTGCTGACCAAACCACAAGGTATTCTATCCCAGATCTGGGAGGTCACACTGACACAGTTTGGGCAGGCTGGCGACAGGACCTGCAAGGAACCTAGCAGGCTAGCCCCACCCTGCTCATGCCAATATGTGGCAATGTGGTTCAGAGAGATGCACATAGCTTCTGAGACAGACCTGGAAGGACATTTGCCTCCCATCTGCTGATACTGCCTTGAGCTTAGACAAATGTGGAACATTTCCAAGGGGCTTATTTTCCTCAGTTACTTAAAAATGCCTTCCTCATAAGGATTAAATAAGGACATGTACAAGAAGCATTGTTTCTCTAAGGACAGTACAACTGAACATCTCTGTCAGACATTGGGTGATACAATCCTCAGACATCTTTTACCTTCAGTCCTCCCCAGATACCCAGTTCACTTTTTAAAACTGAAGTAGACTGATTTACAATGGTGTGTTAGTTTCAGGTGTACAGCAAAATGATTGTTATATGTGCATATATATCTATTTTTCAGAGTATTTCCCTTATAGGTCATTACAAAATATTGAGTATATTTCCTTGTGGTAACCTATTTCGTATATAGTACTGTGTATATATTAAACCCAACCTTCTAATTTATTGCTTCCCACTTCCCCTTTGAAAAGTGTTTTTCATGTCAAGGGGTCAGTTTCTGTTTTGTAAATAAGTCCAATTGTATCAGTTTCTTAGATTCCACATATAAGTGATGTACAATATTTGTATTTCTCTGACTTCATTTAGTATGTTAATCTCTAGATTCTTCTATGTTGCTACAAATGGCATTATTTCATTCTTTTTTATAACAGTAATATTACATTGTATTATAAATATACCACATCTTCTCTATCTGTTTCATCTGTTGATGGTCATTTAGGTTGCCCAACTCACTTTTGAGATAAAATAATCCCAGGACACACCTCAGGATATGTATCTGGATCAATAAAGACCGAGTTGAGGCGTTCACTGACCTTTGCCAGGTGTTTGGGGGAGGGGAGTCATCCAGAGAAATATCAAGGCTCACACATCCCATTTTGTCTGTAGGCCTTAGTATCCTAAGTTTCCCCTTCAAACTTCACACATAATTTGCCTTCAGTATAGGGTTGCTCTTTCTGATGGGGACAGCTTCATCCTGGGCTTTGTTTTCTGGTACCCCCAGGGTGTGGATGGCAGGGGTTTAGTTATTGGCTCCCCCTCAGTCTTATATCCGTTTCTTAAAGTTACCACTCCACAGACTGAAGGACTCTACTGCTGAGTCCTAAATACACCGGCTCTCCGAAAGCCCACGGGATCAGAAACTCCTTGACAACCCTGTGGGAGGCCCTCGTGCTCAGGCCTCCTGTCTCCTGGAGTTTCTGTGCCCTACCTGAGACAGACAGCGAGTTCGACACTTAATTTGCTGTAGAACAAACACCCTTTGCGCGCTCACCTGTAGGAGGCACTGCCCCGGGGACCGAAGAGCGCGGGGAACCTCTGTCTCCTCATGGAACCCGCATTCAGGAAGGGGAAGTAGCCTAGAAGAATAACTAAGTGAAGCGCGCAGGGTGTTAAAAGGGGACGTGTGCTATGAAGAAAACTGAGGCGGTGAGGGCCTTGTGAGAGAAGACCGAACGAGGTGAGGGAGGGAGTTTCGCACGTAAGTGAGGAGAACGGTCTCGTGGGCCCACGTGAGAACAGAGATGCTGAGGCAGGAGAGTGTCTGCTGTATCTGACCAACAAAGAGGAAAGGAAAAGGCTTGGACCAGAAACGAACGGAAGAGCTAGAGACGAGAGCTCGGACCGGAAATGCAAGCTGGCCAGGTGGGCGGAGCCTTGACGTCAGGCGGAGCCTTGACGTCACAGAGGGCCAAGCTTTTACTCCGAGTTTCCTCAGGAGCCTTAGGTGAGGTCTTCAAGTCAATGAGAGCAACATTCTTCTCCAGCTACCTGCCTGGGGCCTGTTTCAGACCCTCATTTCTAGAAACTGGTGGAGGTGGTTTAGTCGCTAAGTCGTGTCTCTCTCGTGACCTCATGGACTGTAGCTTGCCTGGCTCCTCTGTCCGTGAGATTTCTAGGCGAGAGCACTGGCGTGGGTTGCTGTTCCCTTCTCCAGGGGATCTTCCTGACCCAGGGAGCAAACCTGCATCTCCTACATCACCAGCAAATTCTTTACCGCTAAACTTCCAGGGAAACCCCTTCTAGAAGCTGAGCCGCTTTTCTTCCTCTCATGTCACCATCATCCCTGAATGGTGGTTTGGTGAGATGTCAGGAGCATCAGAGCGGAGAAGGCAATGGCACCCCACTCCAGTTCTCTTGCCTGGAAAATCCTATGGACGGAGGAGCCTGGAAGGCTGCAGTCCATGGGGTTGCGAAGAGTCGGACATGACTAAGCGACTTCACTTTCACTTTTCACTTTCATGCATTGGAGAAGGAAATGGCAACCCTGTGTTCTTGCCTGGAGTATCACAGGGACCGGGGAGCCTGGTGGGCTGCCGTCAATGGGGTCACACAGAGTCGGACACGACTGAAGTGACTTAGCAGCAGCAGCAGCAGCAGGAGCATCAGAACTGGCTGGGTCAGAGTCCGTGTGGTGACGCTCTCCGCACACCTTTGCTCCTGGCATACCTGCAGGAAATGGATCAGTCACAGCCCTGTTTATACTCTCTCTGATCACAGCTTATATGTGCAAGCTTCTAGCTGAATCTTTCTCTCCTTTCCCCTTTCTTTCCCTGTAACTTCCTTAACGTGGACTACGTTGCCCCTAGCATGCCAGGAAACTGGCACCAGTCTCAGGGCTTTCTGAATATCTACTAGAAGCTAGTGACAGATACCAAACTGCCTGGTGATTAATGGGAAGATTCTGTGCCCACTTCTCTGCCCATTTCTATCAAGAAAGGACAATAAATGTACCAGAACGCTTGCCCCAAGAATTATAGGTCGAGGGGAGCAGATGAAGGAAGGAAGAACTTGCCGTCATTTTCTTCACAAAACTGACTGACTTGAGCCAGTATTTCAGGATGAGCAAGATGCACTTGGTAACTCAGTGCTGGTATGAGCCGTATATTGGAGTCACCCTCCAGCACCATTCCCTAGTAGAGAAAGGTCGATACCGTGGTTCTTCATTTGGCAGATTCAGCTTGAGTACCAGTGTGCCTTCCAGCCTCTGCAGCAGCCTGCCTGGTAGGCCAACACTAGCTCCATGGCTTTTCCAAGGTCACTGGTGGTCTCTAATAACCCTGCTCATAACCATGGCCTTTAAGAAGGTGCCCTGAAGACTGTGTAAAGAGGGAATGCCATGAAGGCCTTGACTTGTACAAGGGCCATACACGAATATCTCCATCACATTTTCTTCACTAACAATGCATGGGACTCTGCTGTGACCTTTGAGTTTCACAAGTAGATACATTTAACTATAAAATAAATCATTTCTGAAACTATAGAGTTTCTTAAAGGATAACATTTTTATTTTATAGTTTTAAGTTTTCATCATTCAAAGATCCTTATTACTTGTAGAACATTTAGTAATAATCATCAGCCACAGTTGTCACCTATAAATCAAGGCCAGATTTGTGCTAGGTCTCTACCTCTGTGGTCTCATGTAATGTCTGGATACCCCTGTGAAGTAGGTATTACTGTTTTAGCAGAAAGGAGAACATTCAAGCTCACTCAGACCACATAATTTGGGCTTCTCTGGTGGCTAAGTGGTAAAGAATTCACGTGCCAATACAAGAGACATAGGTTCAATCCTTGAGCTGGGAAGATCCCACATGCCCCAGAGCAACTAAGTCCAGGTGCCCTAACGATTGAGCCTGTTCTCCAGAGCCAAGGAGCCACAGCTACTGAAACCCACCTACCCTAGAGCCCATACTGCAAAAGAAAAGCCCCCGCAATGAGAAGCCTGCACACTGCAACTAGAGAAAAGCCCACACAGCAACAAAGACCCAGAACAGACAACAATAAATAAATAGAACTATAGATCACATAATTTCCCCCAAACCTGGCAGTATTAACTGCGCCTCGTATTACTGTGGTAGAATCAGGACTTAAATACAGGTCTGTTTGAAAACGACAGTGCTGTAGAGGCAATTCAGGTGTTGGAGTTAAAATGCCTGTGATTCACAGTGGTGGTCTCTGTGGACAGATGGATAGAGGGCGGCTTGCATGTGTTTAATGGAGTTGTGCAGGGAGTGTTACAGTACTGCACAAATGGAAGGATGCATCTCAGCTCCCACTACAGTGTCCATCCCACACACTCTCACAGCCCTCGAACACTGCTCCTGAGCTGGGTGTGACGGGAGAGGTCTGCAGAGCCCCTGGCGGCAGGGACAGCTCCCACTCTGGACCACCGGGTCCTGAGATCACAAATATGAAACATTTAATTAAGTTGGTCCCAAAGGGCCCAAGGAGCTAACATACAAAGAATGGTTTTGCTGCTTATCCCATTAGAATTCTCTTCCATTTCCTGTCATCCGGAGTAAAACAAACCTCAGCTCCACAGTAGGGATGAATTGGCGCTCGAGCTCTGCAACTGATAAAAGAGATACATAGGAGGTTCTGATAAGTATACAGAGTAAGTTTGGCTTAATTCTCCTCACAAAGCATTTAACTCAATATGATATAAAGGTAACTGAAATATTGGTTCATAATCACCGTGCCCCTCTGCTCATTTTTGTTGGGATCCCATTTCCCATTTGACAGTTAAAGTCAATTTTCTAATACTCAGAGGAAGAAAATGTCAATGAGTAGTCCCCTTGGAGAATACTTGTTTAATGTGCACTAGTTTTCTTTGGGTGTGCTTCATGTGATGCCTTATATATTTGCTTATTTCGGTCTTCATAGGAGTCCCCATACTGAGGTTTAAAGAAAAGGAGTGAACATGTTTCTTCCTTGAGACCAATATTCTAATTCCAGAATTTTTAATGGCAAGGCTGGTACTTAATGCATGTATTTTAGATAAGCATAAAAGAAGAAACTATCTTCAGGAGGAGGACTGTTGAAGCAATCATCTTGTTGAGGTCAAGTTGCTCCTGTCTATCAGCAGTGAAGTTAGACAAAGAAGAACAAATTGTTTTTGAATTTACCAGGCAAGGTCTTCTTGCCTGGAAAATCCCATGGACAGAGAAGCCTGGTAAGCTGCATGCAGTCCATGGGGTCGCACAGAGTCGGACACAAAGCGATTTAGCAGCAGCAGCAGCAGCAGCAGCAGCGATGAGCAGAAGGCGTATTGACAATGGTTAGCCACTAGAGGGCGCCATTGCCCCACTCTGTAAAGCCCTCCTAGGATGTTACCTGCTTACCTTCTGAAGCGATCCAGGTGAGAGAGTTCCAAAACTCTCACTCTGTCTCTGTCTGTCTCTGTCTCTGTCTGTCTCTCTCTCTCTATATATATATATAGATAGATATAGATATATGCTCCTGCACCTATTCTCCACAAAATCCAGGAAATCAATAAGAAAATGTTCTTTTCAGCAAGCAGAAAATGGTGCTTTATGGTTACAGATAACTTGATGTCTTTGAAACCGTCTTCAAAAGATTTTCTAACTCACTAAAAAATATTTTAAAATAAATGAGTAAACGAGACCCAGGAGGGAAACAGTAGCTTATGTTGAAATCGAGCTAACTGAAACTAAAATTGAAATAATTCTAATTTTCTCTTTGTAGGCAGAGTGGATTAGTCTATGAATAACCAGCTTTGCCCAGTTCTGTCAGGAAAATCAGAGTCTAAATTTGGATAGACAATGATCTCTAACCCCGTTTCCCCACCATCACCACTTCTAAACTCTCATCCAGCCACCTTACTGGACAGTGTAGTAAACAGTGAGCAATACTGTCCGCATTGAGCACTTCATAACTGCTGGTTGAAAAATTACCCAAAAGACTCCAGTCTCTGCTCTAGTATCCTCGACAGTAACAAGGCAATGGTGACCTTTGCCAGCTACGCCTCCTGCCACAGGTCCTGAGCTGTCCACCTCACACCGATCAGTAGTGAGTGTGTTGAAGATCAAGCATAGATGATGTTTAGATTTGTCCTTTTTCTTCCAGTGGTTACAGACACAACTCACACTTCTGGTATATGCTTCATAAATATCTCATGAGTTGAATAAGTAGGAGATGACGCTAATCAGGAGCAACAGGTGAAACTGAGTCCTGGAAAACTGAAGATGGAACTATTTAAATGAGAAAAAGTAATGGTAAAATCCGCTCCCATGTGTAACCACCTCCCATCAGTAGCAGTGGCTGTGCCCCCACCTTAATTAACTCAGAAAAAGAAATAACTTGGCTCAAAGGCTGGTTTGCAGGATGCAATAGGAGGGTGAGAGAGACAGAAGCAGCACAGCAAAGATGCTCTAATGGGTTTTCCACATCGAGGTTGATTGACTGTTGAGAAAAGAAAGAACAGCTTGTACTATTCTGGGTACCATAAGCACTGTAATTTGTGACAGCTATAGGTCATGTATCTATTTTTCTGTCTGACAAGGACAGGGAGCAGCTGGTGGCTGGTACAAACCCAGATTGGCTTGTTCAGACTGTGAACTCTGGAGATAGAGCCTGGATTTTCAATCTGAGCTACAGAAGAGATAGCCTGTGGGGTTAGTGCATGTATATCTGTGAAAACATAACTAGAGTGAACAGATTTCTGGCTGTAGGTGGGAAAATGAAGCTTAATGATTCTAAGAGCTCTGTCCTTAATTTCCTTTTGAGCATGAAAAGAAAGTTGGTTTTATGTCTCTCTCTTGCCTCTCCTCTCCCAGCTTCAGTTTAATTAAGTCTAACAAACATCACCCAAGCTCTTAGGCCTCGCAGGGTGCTGGGGGCTGAGACAGTGAGGTGAGTGTGGCTTGTTCCTTGTGTCTCTAGGACTAGTTTAATGCAGAAGGCAGGCACGTGAGCACACATAGGGTGGTAACCGTAACAATAGATTTATGCATGAAAGCTATAAGATGCAGCAGAGAGAGGAGAGTTTTATTCTATTGTTGTAGATAAGCCCTCCAGGTTCCTCTGTCCATGGAGTTCTCCAGGCAAGAATATTGGACTGAGTAGCCATTCCCTTCTCCAGGGCATCTTAATGACCTAGGGATCTAACCCAGGTCTCCTGCATTGCAGGCAGATTCTTTACTGTCTGAGATAGCAATGAAAGTGACAGTCACTCATTCGTGTCCAACTGTCTGCTACCCATGGACTGTGTGGAATTCTCCAGACCAGAATACTTAAGTGGGTAGCCTTTCCCTTCTCCAGGGGATCTTCCCAACCCAGGGATCGAACCCAGGTCTCCCAGTAGGGATTTTCATAAATAAGAACTGTAGAAAACTTCTCAATTCATGCACATGAGAAGACCACACTAGGAAATACAAATGGCTTCCCAGTGCACAATTCTAACTTTCCCCTCCTGTAAATTGATGAGAAAGAGCTGAGCGGGAAAGAGCACCTCTCGATAGTGATCCGTTCCTCCCAGCATGCCCCAAGTCCCGCCTTCCCTTCCAGGCCAAGTGGTGACCCTCCTTCCTTGGGCTGTTCCTCAAGCAGCTGCTCCACTGGTGCTCCCAGGATGGTACCATTATAAGGTCTGTGCACCCAACTTTATTTTGTGATTTTTTTTCTCCTGCAAAATGGATATCCTTATTTTATTTACTTTAGACATCAAGAAAAGAATCCTGGAAAATGTATTTTGTCTTTCACAGGCCAGAAGTGCCAGCATTTCCCCTAAGAAAAGGGCATTGGCAAATTCCATGGAGTTAAGTCACAAAGTGAATGCAAGTAATTAAATGCGGTAGTTTAGAGGGTCAAACATACAGGGTTTCCTGACATCTTCTATTTGTTCTTATAAGCCCATTAAGTCTGTGTTGCTTTTTCCCCTAGTGTCTCCCACTCCTCCCCACACCTTCTCCAGCCGTCCTCTGACAGGTCTTCTCCCTGCCTGCTTCTAATACCTCAACACAGGCCTCCTCATATAAACTGTCAAATTTTGGCAAAATTAAAACCATTTAGTCAAAGTTTTATGTCCTTTACTTAAAGTCTGGAATCCATGGGTTGGGGAAGTACAGTGCTCATAGCAGTGGAACATTCTGCTCAAGAGATTTCGGATGGAGTGAGTTTTAACAGACTTAGAAGTAGCAACGTAGAAACAGGACATAATTGGCTGGAAGGTCAAACCCAAGGCAAAGCAGGTCCTATTTTCCAGGGAAAGGTAAAGTACCTAGAGCTGAGTTGGAGGACTGCATTTGGTGTCTGTTAGGTTTCCTTGACAAGAGTTTCCCCTAAGTGCAGGCTGACATAGGTGTAGATTTGTGATCTGAGCTGGGGTCTCTGAGACAGCCTCTGTCTTGTGGTCTTGATATAGGAATGAATATTATCAACATCTGACATGTCTCCAGAAAAGAAAACAAAAAGATGGCCAAGAGGAAATTCCTGATATCCCCTCACTATGTGAGTGTCACTGTATTCACTTCTGGGCACTGATGAGGAATAAATAAGCAGTGTAGGGATGGAAAACAAGTCTGTGTATCTCGGAAAATCTCATATTCTTAGGATAAATACACGCCTTTGGATTCTTAATGAAAGTGATAAGATTCATAAATATTGAAGTAAATTCTCCATGTTAAATGAAGAACATTCATGGAGATTTTAGAAGACATTACATGTAGCAACTGGAACATTCCACTATGCGGCAGCAAGTCACTTTGCATTTGTGGACAGTCCTCTGAGGCCAGATGGAGCCTCATGATCAACAGAAAGCCAACAGCAAATGTTCCTACAGGGATATTCCTCCCAAACCCTAGGATTTTCTGTATCAGCCAAGCACTTAAGTCTTTAGGAGGTTTTCTCTACTTGAGTCGGTCATTCTCATCTGTGGCAATGAGCCCCTAATTCCAGAGAGGACTTGACAGAGGGATTCACTCTGAATCAACTCAGGTTATCTTTAGGCCACAGCACGTACCAGAAAGCCTCTGGATGTACATGCATCCTGGAGAGGTTTGCCAAATGTGGGATGGTGGTGTACAAGAGGTTTAAAGACAAACCACAACTTAGGAGGCCTTCAAACCAAAGGGCAGTGTGGACTCATGGCTGTTATGTGCATGCATGTTCAGTCATGTCCAACTCTTTGTGACCCCCAAGGACTGTAGCCTGCCAGACTCCTCTGTCCATGGGATTCTCCAGGCAAGAATACTGGAGGGTTTGTAATTTCCTCCTCCAGAGGATCTTCCCAAATGAAGGATGATGTAACTGGCTGTTATAGTGTGTCACATAAATAGGAACCCTTTATTTAGGAAAATCTTGGAAGTTTTAGTGTTGCCAAAGGTATATCCAGGGGCACAATCCACTTGCCTTCACTGCCAAATGAATTCACATTGTGACCTGTTTTCCGCAGCCACCATGAGTTTGTCTTCTGATGAGACTCATTTGAACCTTGGAAAAAGGAATGGAAACCATTAACTATACACCTTACAGTCTGGATCTGCCAGCACTTAACATTGAAGGCTGGCAGTAGCCACAGGACTGGAAAAGGTCAGTTTTTATTCCAATCCCAGAGAAAGGCAATGCCAAAGAATGTTCAAACTACTGTACAATTGCATTCATCTCACACACTAGTGAAGTAATGCTTAAAATTATCCAAGCCAGGATTCAACAGTATGTAAACCGTGAACTTTCAGATGTTCAATCTAGATTTAGAAAAGGCAGAGGAACCAGAGATCAAATTGCCAACATCGACTGGATCATCAAAAAAGCAAGAGAGTTCCAGAAAAACATCTACTTCTACTTTATTGACCATGCCAAAGCCTTTGACTGTGTGGGTCACAACAAACTGTGGAAAATTCTTCAAGAGGTGGGAATAACAGACTACCTTACCTGCCTCCTGAGAAATCTGTATGCAGGTCTAGAAGCAACAGTTAGAACTGGACATGGAAAAACAGACTGCTTCCAAATCAGAAAAAGAATACAGTCAAAAAAAGTATACAGTCAAGGCTGTATACTCTCACCTTGTTTATTTAACTTATATGCAGAACACATCATATGAAATGCTGGGCTGGATGAAGCACAAGCTGGAATCAAGATTGCTGGGAGAAATAGCAATAACTGCAGATACATGGATGACGTGGCGCTTATAGCAGAAAGTGAAGAAGAACTAAAGACCTCTTGATGAAAGTGAAAGAAGAGAGTGAAAAAGTTGGCTTAAACTCAACATTCAGTAAACTAAGATCATGGCATTCAGTGCCATCACTTCATGGCAAGTAGATGGGGAAACAATGGAAACAGTGACAGGCTATTTTTGGGGGGCTCCAAAATCACTGCAAATGGTGATTGCAGCCATGAAATTAAAAGATGCTTGCTCCTTAGAAGAAAAGCTATGACCAACCTAGACAGCATATTAAAAAGCAGAGACATTACTTTGCCAACAAAGGTCCATCTACTCCAAGCTATGGTTTTCCAGTAGTCATGTATAGATGTGAGAGCTGGACTAAAAGAAGAATTTATGCTTTTGAACTGTGGTGTTGGAGAAGACTCTCAAGAGTCCCTTGGACTGCAAGGAGAGCCAACCAGTCAATCCTAAAGGAAATCAGTCCTGAATAGTCACTGGAAGGAATGATGCTGGAGCTGAAGCTCCAATACTTTGGCCACCTGATGAGAAGAACTGATGCGTTTGAAAAGACCCTGATGCTAGGAAAGATTGAAGGCAGGAAGAGAAGGGGATGACAGAGAATGAGGTGGTTGGATGGAATCACTGACTCAATAGACATAAGTTTAAGCAAACTCCAGGAGTTGATGATGGACAGGGAAGCCTGGTGTGCTGCAGGGGTCACAAAGAGTTGGGTAGGACTGAGTGACTGAACTGATCTGAAAGTTGAAGGCAGGGACTTACAGTTAGACCCTTATGTTGCAAGAGATGCAGCCAGGATGTTAAAATCAAGTTGTTTCTGGTCTTGAGGGCTCTGGTTGCAGGAAGCTCCATAGAGAGGGGGAGCAAGGATCAGCTCTATTCCAGTTGATTCTGGAACCTCAATGCCTCACTTATTAGACAGAGGATGGCATCTGATATCCTTCTCATCCCTCCATCTTGCATTTTGCATGTGTCAGTCTCTTGGGCATTACTTACAGAAAGTTCAGTTCAATTCAGTCGCTCAGTCGTGTCCGACTCTTTGCGGCCCCATGAACTGCAGCACGCCAGGCCTCCCTGTCCATCACCAACTCCCAGAGTTCACTCAGACTCACGTCCGTCAAGTCAGTGATGCCATCCAGCCATCTCATCCTCGGTTGTCCCCTTCTCCTCCTGCCTCCAATCCCTCCCAGCATCACAGTCTTTTCCAATTAGTCAACTCTTTGCATGAGGTAGCCAAAGTACTGGAGTTTCAGCTTTAGCATCACTCCTTCCAAAGAAATCCCAGGGCTGATCTCCTTCAGAATGGACTGGTTGGATCTCTTTGCAG
>SJYA01007056.1:2379-16445 GCA_006410615.1 Neotragus moschatus
GGCGGGTTCGCCGCCGTAGAGAGGTCCGCTCAGAATCAAAAGCTGGCGGTAGACGGTGCTGTTACTTTCTGCTTTGCTGGTGGTTTATTCTGTGGCCTGTTTGTGGTTTTAGAGACGACTTCATAGGATCAAAAGCGGCAGGCACATATTGCTGTGACTCTTGCCGGCATTTTTCACGGTTTGCTCTTTGGTGAGTTTGTTGCCGTAGGCACACTTAACTTTCAAATGCTGCGACACATCTGACGGACGCCTCCGGCTATGCGGGAAATCATGTGTCTGAGGGTGCCTGGTTCCCTGCAGAGGCTGCAGCCACGCACCTCGGTTGCACGGGACCGCAGGGCCGCGAGTATGACTGCGTAGTCGAGGACAAACACGCACCCTATGTGGCGAGGTAGTCGGCAAAGTGCCCGTAGCAGCATTCGCCTGTCGCGCCTGTGGGCGAAATGATATGAGAAAGTGACAAGCCCGTAGTGCGCGGGAGGTACTCCAGAGTGACAGCAGAAGCAGCAGCAGAACGGGCACAAACGTAGGAAGAACACCAATAACTACGCACAAAGTACAATCAGAAAGAGCGACACAAGCACCGCAGTCCCCCCTACGCACGCCATCGCAGTAAGGGCCGCTGGCGACACGCAAAGCCTGCGTAAGGCCGTGCGCGTGAGTAAAAGGTCGCCCCTGTATGTGCAACGGTGGAGACCGGAAGGGGGGCCCAAGGAAAGTCTGGGGGATGCGGAAACACACCAGTAGAAAAGCCGAACACATTTACTCTGCTGGGCGTCAGAGCCAGTGCGGAGATGTGCAGAACTACGGGGATGGCTCGTACATCAGTGCGTACGAGTAGACCACGCCACGTTGCGCGGTTTTCGCGAGTGCCGTCCCCACAAGCGCTCAACTCCCTTTCGGTACGTCTCTCGAACCCAGGGGCAAACCTGCGATGGGCTATATCCGCAGCTGCGAAGTCGGGACGGTTGCTAGCTTTTTTCCCTGTTACACACGCCACCGCGCGGTCTACACCCTCGACGTGGTTCTATCCTGTGTAGGCGGCGTCATAATCGCATAAGCGAAAGGCGAATCATTTCTCGAGAAAATCAGAGTCTGAGTGTCCACTGCTGTGCAGTCTGGGTGACGGTATAACACATTTCACTAAGGTCAGACCCAGGGGTCAGAGGAGACAGGAAAATTTCCAGCAGGAAGGCCGCGAAGGCGGAAAGCGCGGGGGTGGGTCTGAGAGGCGGTTGTACACGTGCTTTGAAGGCGAGCGGCCTTCCTGTCGCTGAGCCGTCAAGCGTGCATGCATGGGCCATTGAAATTGTAGCGTCACTGAGCATTGTATAGACGGTGGAGGCGCGTCAAGTCCTCCACGCAGACGAAGGAAAAGCAGCTGTCGCAAAGGCGACGGAAAGCACACGCGTCGTGAGGCGATAGCACTATAGCTCCAGGAGCCACCTGCGATTATATGTCACCCTGCGGGAAGGCGCTATTCTGTGGTCTAGGTGGAAGGCTGTGGCTCAGGCTGGGCGTCTTCACCTGTGTATCGCAACCCTGCCCCCGTCTGCGCGAGGAAGTAGCACAGGAGCGCTGAAACACAGAACTAGGATGATTGAAATCAGTAAGCTAAGAGATTCTATCAAGTCAAAGCCGCGGGCGCGGCAAGCCTCTTTGCCGGTCGCTCCTTCCTGGCCCAATCACTGGCTGAATGCCAGCTCGAGGGAGAACCGCATCGAGAATGAACATTCCTTTGCACTTCCCCTTGACAGCTCGCAGCCGCATGGCTGGCGATGAACAAGGGCGATTACACGTCTCGTGGGGTCCTGGGTGAATATCGGCGACAGCCCGTGCATGCTGCAGAAGGCAGAAGGGGTGATGTTGTCTCTCATGTGTGCATCAACGTGGAACGTTCACCTGAAGGAGCCGCAGCGCAACGCAGTACGAAGGGGCCTTCTTGCGGGCCCCGCTCGAAGCGAAGACCCCGAGTTGGATTGCCTATACGCAGTCCCCACGGGGAACGAAGCTTGGTAGCATGGCACTACCCAGTGACACAACGTAGCACTGGGCGGCGCGCAACGGAGTTTGGCGTCTTGTTGCAAGCACGTTCGCCTCAAAAAGCGCACGTGTCAACGCTTCACAATATTGGAAGAACCGTGCTCAACGGCAGTACCAGACTTCCAGCTTTGTCCGACCCGTAGAACTTGATATGGGGCCATACTGCGCGCCGAATCTTATACACAAGGGTTAACAATGAGTGTTCGCTGAAATAACACTGGCTGCTGATGTGCAACTGGACAGGGGGTGCGCATGCAGCAAACAGCTTTGTTTTACGCCACCTCTCCCCCAGGCGTAAGATATACCGCATCTCCTGGCGCTTACGGCCGGAGCGGCTGCTCTGAGGAGTAATCGGAGGCCCCGCCCCTAAGGCTCTTGGTCGTGCGGACGCGACAGGCGCACGCCCAACACGTGGGACTCCTTGTGCTGGCCCGACGTTTCCGGTCTGCCCACGTTCGAGCCTAATGTGTATTCTCAGCACTGCTGGTTCACCGTCAGCCTGAAGAGCAGCCACCTCCAGCATCGAACGGTAGCAAGACACATTCGTCCCCTTCTTCCCTGCGGATAACATTGTAAAAAGCTCTGCATGCAGTTGAAAAGCACAACCCAGTCATTTCGCTCGCAAGAGGAACGTGGCGGAGCGCACTCAAGAAGGGATGTGTGTGGCCTGGTAGACTGCGCGTTCGCAACCTGCGAGCTCGTTCAGGCAACTGGTTGAGACTTGCACGCCGGCCTCGC
The DNA here is from genome assembly GCA_006410615.1 of Neotragus moschatus. Classification (NCBI taxonomy): domain Eukaryota; kingdom Metazoa; phylum Chordata; class Mammalia; order Artiodactyla; family Bovidae; genus Neotragus; species Neotragus moschatus. The sequence continues at coordinate 5,161 of SJYA01007056.1, forward strand.
CCTAGCAGCGTGGTGCGCCATAACGTAGGCGGCCCGCTAGTATGAAGTGCACGTTCCAAGGGAGGTTGCCGAATCAATTAATGTTCGTCACGCATCAGCTGCACGTCGATGGACGGCTTCCGTTGTAGCAGCCGCACGGAGACGGAGAAACAGAGCACGGGTAGAAAAGAACGGGTTCTGCTGCATAAGAAAGAACGGGGACGAGGCGCTCCCAGGAGGTATGCAGCATGCAGAGCAGTATGGAGACAAGCATCTACGCTGCACCGGCGCACAATGCGGTAAGACCCTGCTCATTCGCGCCACCGCCTTTGTTGCCTTTTGGCACCAAGCGGTGTCGGACGCCGTCTTGTATATAGATTTGGCGTGGGCAGCAGTTTTGTGGAAGCGGCTCTCCACGGCGGCTCCCAAACTGCAGAGGCTCCTAGGTATCAAGCCAAGGTGATCCGTACAGCGTTCCGAAGCTGTCGTGACTGACTCAAGGCACTGCGAGAGCTCGTGGAGTGGCGCAAGCGGATCTTCGGGACCCAGAAGGTCCGCATAGCTTGGTTGGTGCTGTGCGGACCCCCTTACTGCCCTCGCGGCTCCCGTTCTGCCACTAAGAGTCTGTATACCCCACGGCTCGACGGCCGTGGACAAGGAGGCGCTCCGACTCCAGAGGCCCTCTCGACATGGGTGCTTCTCCGGGTGCACACTATGCACATCTGGTGGCGACAGGTGTCTTTGCAGCGGCGCCCCCCGTAGCTCGTCTGCTGCGTCACAAGAACCCTCGAAATCCTCCCAGTCGAACAGCCAGTCATCCTGTGCCTCAGTGGGTGTCCGCGATGCACTTGCGGTGACGCGTTTCAATAATAGCGTGGCCGGCACTGTGTCCTCACCGTGCATGTGGCTCATTTCTGCTGCTCTGCCACCACTAGCCAAAAACATGTGTGTGACCTTCCGCGGCGGTGCCCCTGGGCGCTCCGTGGTCACTGTTTCGGGGTCGTCATTCCAATCCCCGATAGCGCGGACATCCGCCTGCGCATCCAGCCTGGAAGCCGTGAATCCGGAGGCCTGAACAAGTTCCTCCAACGTAAGCTCCTGGGTACAGGAGTCCTGCGCACGCTTGGGCGTGCAACTGATCCTCCCCACGCGCGATTTATCCGTGGTCGGAACCGAGTTTGTCGAATCCACCACGGAACAACATGTGCTGCTTCTACCTCTGAGCCAGGGTCGCGGATACGATGAAGGCAGACTACCTTGGTCGCCGAAGTCCGCAGCGAAGGTGCGACCAATCGTCGCTTTCAGCTCACGAATTTCCTCCGCGGCGCGTTGCAGCTGCTGTCCGTGCTGCTCCAGAGTTTCTCGCACGCCAAGTTGCTGTGCAAGCAAAGCAATCAGCATACGCCGGGTGCAGTCCTCCTGATCACCGCATCTCTCCAAGAGCGCGTAAATGATGGCATCTTTAAGAGCAAGGGATCGAGATAGTCTGTTTACTTGTTCCACCAGCGAATACAAGAGATGCATTACGCCGTCGGTATGCCCTTCCCCCGAGTCCCCCCACGCGGTGCCGTCGACCCAGCGAGCAAACGTTTGAAAACGTAGGATCTGCCTTTCTGTATCTCGTGGAGTTGCAGCTGGGGTGCGAGAACTCGGTTTTCCGTCGCACGCGCTGCTTACATTTGAAACAGGCGTGACAGCCCTGTGGTCCCGCGGACTGTGCGCCCCGCTGTTCCTTCCAGGGACACTGGTGCTGCACGCTTCCTCGAACAGGTCGACGCTGGGGCTCCCGGCTCTAGCGGATGCCCCAGAGTAGTGGGTTTGCCGCGGTGTGCTGAGAATACTCAGACGTGGCGTGCACTCCGAATCTGTGCAGCCAGAAGCCTCGCTTGCAGTGTGGTAGCTCACGCTTCTCCGATCATTAGACCCGGCTTCGTTCTTTACTACAACGGGTGTTTCGTCCGGCTTTGCAGCATTCTCTTGCGGCGTTCCTCCTGCGATGCACGACACGGGGGCTGCTAAGATGCTTTCCTCTAGACTGCGAAAGCAGCGAGCAGCGCGGCTCTGCGCTTGGAGCAGCGTCCTCGTGGCCGCGCTGCTCGCCGTAACGACGTCGTGGTTCGTCGATAGTGAGCTGTAAGGTGTCAGCATGCAGTTTCTCTCGGTGGCCTGGTCACCTTTCTTCTGAAAGCGGCACGTCGTCGCGGCGTCCTTTGTGACGTGCTCAGCAGAAGCTCCGTGTCGGCGTTCTTTATCACGAACAGGGACGGTGCACAACTTTCTGCTGGTATCCCCTCGTACAACATGCTGTGTACGGCCGTGCAGTGGAGTCCCAGCGCCTCCACAGAGACCAGCGCGCTTCGGCGGGTCGTTCGGTCTGAGGGGTGCGCAGTTGCAGGAACGCCTTCCTTTCGGGGACAGCAAGGGGCTTTCTCTCTTCCGCTCGCATCCAGTGTGCTTCTTGCACATGACGGCGATGCTCTTGACACTTTCCACAGTGCCCTTTTTCCCGATGATGGGCTTGCACGCGTTGGCATCGTCGAGTGTCCTGCGAGCCAGGGTGTCGCCCCGCCGCCGTGGTTCACCGTTGCAGGCCACGCCGCTGCAGATTGCTGCTGACTCCGAGCCCGACCTGAGCTGTTGACGAGGTCGAACCGGGAAGCAGCTTTCACGTGTCGCCGTGAGCGAAACACGTGGTGCACTGTAGCATGTGCCACACCGCCTTGCCCCGTTTACACCCCCTGTGCGACAGCTGTTGCCTCCTGCTTGACTTTTCATGATTGAGACAGTGTTCCTCTTCCTACATCGGAGAGATGGAAAGAAAGCTGACTCCACTTCAGAACCGGCGCATCCCAGAGTCTTACGCTGACCTAGCCCGACACTGCTGCACAGCCCTGCAGACGACTAGAGTTCTTAACGTGCTGTGCAACGTTTTTCAGGGCGAACAGGTACAGGAGTGTGCTGGCCCGGGAGCTGCACCGGTCGCAAGTGGCACTTTCGCTGGTACTGTCGGCGTCCTAGTACAGGCGCTAGTACACGATCGGCAAGGAACACTTCGGGTCACGAACATGAAAGTCCTCGAAGATTGAAGCCCTGGTACATGAGGTAGCTGACCGCAGGTAGAGTCGGAATAACTACCGCAAAAGGGGCTAATGTGAGATGACGACACTGTGCAAAGAGTGTTCGGATGGCGCTCGACCGGACGGCAGCCACAGGCTAGCACGCACGAAAATACAAGGTACAGGTGCGAAAGCGAAGGATGTACCCACAGTTAGGCGCCAGAGTCGCGGTCTGGAGACGAGCCGCAGATGTGGAATACACATGGACGCATCTGTCGGTCTCTGTGGCGCGGTTGCTTTGTGCTGTGAATGCCGAGAACGGATGGTGCTAGCCACTGCAATAACCGCTCGAGCGAAGGATTTCGAGCATGGGCCTAGTAATTAGCAGCAGTTCTTTGTATCCCTGCATAGTAGACGCGACGCCAGTGGCGTGGTGATGTACATACGTTCAAAGTACATGGTGGAAGAAGTGATCCTGATACGAAGAAGTGCGATTATTTTTAATTGAAAGAGAGGACGGCATCGAATGTGGGGGAAGAGGAAAGCTGCAGAGCGCCGCACACATAAAGACGTCTCGAGGTGCGGGACGCCGGTGCCAAGCAATGACATGGGCGGTTGTCATAAGAATGAGTCCTAGAGCACAGTACTTTGTGATGCGGAGAAGACTCATTCCACTGGCAAAAGTATAGAAAGGTAGCCGCGTGGGCAGAAAAGATCGCAGAAGAGAATGGGCAGCCGGCATCAGGCAGCCGGCCGCATTATACAGAGGGCGGATACGCGTTGCGGTGGGCGAAGAAAATCAGGCAGCCAACTGCCACTACACACCAGGCAGTTGCAGAAGGGGAGCGACACATTACGAAAGGCGGTCTGCGTATAACAGAAGGCCGAGGGACTGAGGTGTTCCGCCTCGCGTTCTCTGTAGAGTACCCGCGACAAGTCCGTCGACAGAAAGCTGGGCCGCCTAAAACGTGCGTTTATGCACGCTTGTTAGAGCAGAAGATAGTCTGACGCGATCCGTTTTCCATGACACGCCCGGGTGGACATCCCAGGAATCAATCACGAGAGCAAACACTTAACGAACGAGGGGCTGCAGGCAACGGAAACCCAGGGCGACGACGTTACATGACAGCAAATGGCAGAAGAGGGAAGCCGTGCGGTCCACGCAGGGGTACAGGGCGTGGATTTCGGCTTTGGTGCTGCTCGGGCTTGCCTTCAAACGTCTGAAATTGCGAGCCCTGGTTTGTGCGGCAGGCCGGCCAACGACGTGGAGCCCTAACTTTGTCCACGTGTTCGCAGTGGAGTGGCTCTCCAAAGATATAAAACGCGACAGTGGCGATCTGATTGTACAAGTGCAAATTTAGGGGTTATCAGGATTCATGGAGACGTTACACAGAGCTTAGCGTGATCAGGGGTGGCCCGCCGCCTCTACACGCCATACACACTCGGTGTGACACACTTAGCCGATATTCTCGCTGACAAAGGAGTGGCCATAAGCATCTAAGCAGTATGTACCCTTCCGTCGTAGTAGTGATAGCGCACGCGCCGATGGATTCGGTACTGCTGCAGTGCTAGGAGTGCGTCTACACATCCAGGGAGCATTAGCTCAAGAACTGGGAACCTACAAGCGCAGAACCACGGTATAAAGGTTACTAGCAAGCTGTGAGCGCAGCGGCGCAAAGTCTCCGTGCTGCCTCGTTGCCTCGACCGTCACACCACGCTACGCTCTATATCGGGTCACTCCTTTCCTGGCTAGCACACTAGCCGCTCTCTACACGAAGTGAGGGGACCACAGGGTGGCTGTCAACCTACAAAGGAAAAGTAGACATGTGCCGAAACCTTCTAGCTAATGGTGACGCGACTATTCGTAGCCAGAACGACCGACTCACCAAGAGGCCGCAATGTGGAACTTCTCAACACCACAGTCTAGGCGGCACAAGAAGACGAGAAGCCTCTCCGCGGATACCTCCTGAAATTACCGGCTACGAAGTAGCGGTTTTGTCCCGTTTGCCCACGGTTGCACTGCGTTGACCATGGGGCGCGTTATGTGGTCCGCTGGCTTGCTCGCGTCTCAAGTGCACGTGTGCGGGTGTGCATAGAGTGCGGGCGGCGCGACCACTTACTGCCACGTACTGCGTGTATTCAAAGGCATCTTTAGCGTAGCAGAGTTGCTCAACCGTGCAACACTCCAGCTGAGGAGCGCTTGCGTTTTGCCGGTGGGTCGAGCGTACACCGGCAACTTTAAGGCAACGCGGCTAGCGAGCGAGTGCTAGCAGACGTAATACACCCCGCTTTTCCCGCACACGCGCGCAATCTGGAAAAGAGTTGTAGTACACCGGGCTTCCGGCGGCCGGCTGCCTTCCCTCGCTGGTTCTTAGAGACGAGCTGGATGTGCCGTCGTAGCTGGCCTGCGACCGGTGGGGGAATCTCATCACCTCTACGGTGTGCTTGAAGAAGACTGCGCTTTTACTGCACCGTACCGCTCGCGCTCATATAGGCTAAGGAGGGTATCGCAAAAGTCGCGATCCTCGACAAGAAGTCCGCCCAGGGCACGAGCAGAAGTCTTTTCTGGAATAATCCGGTCCTGGAATTGTCCGTGCACGGCACCAACTCCGCCTGGCAGGTGCACACGTCTACCTGTGTATAGTGCTAAGGGTGGAGCGAGCGCTGCCTGTGGATGGTTCCGCCGTTATTTTTTTCGCGAACGCGGCGCGCGTGTCGCACCTGCTAGCGCCATATACACCGGGACTCTCTGCCATATACAAGCAACCTGCGCTGTCGCCCTTTCGTCAGGTCGTGCGTACCTATAATGGTGTACGTAATCCGCAATTCTGGCCGGTTTCATGTCGTAGCAGCCACTTGGGCCTCACACCGCGCCCAGGGGCTTCTGCACGTTACTGTAGTGCCGTCTACATTCATACAAGAGACAGACCGACAGGCATACCGGGGCGTACACCAAACGCCGCTACACCCGTCTGGACAGGGCGCTGGTCGTCCTTTCGGCACAGCGTGCTCCCGTCAAAAGCCTCGTTTTCAAAAACATTCCGACAGGCGCTCCAGTCACTGATGCCGCACGTCGCGATGAGAGTCACCATCTCAAAGGTCTGCCTACAATAGGCGCAAGTCGGTACAGGCTTGGCATTCACGGAACAATTCGCTTTGACAGGCCTGGTGCTGCCTGGTGCACGGTTAGGCACCAAAGTCAAAGCAAATGCACCCCCACGAGACACCTTACACAATAGACCCATTGCTGAATCGTCTCGGGAGCTCATCTAAACGGCGCACCGCAGCGTTGATCCCCTTTTTGCAGGCCGAAGAACGACGCAAAGCAGTCTGCCCGCTGTGCAGTGTGTCAGTTCACCAGCACTCGCCGCGGTGGCACCGCTCAGCTTCAGCCATTCAGTTTTGGAGCGCTGGCCTCCGCTGGACGCCGCGGCTGGACGTTGTAAGAAATCTTCGAGGAGGACTGCATGCCACCACGCCGCAAACAGATTAAATCGCGGAAGTACTATACGCTGGCATGCTGCGGCACCTCGGCGGTCCCAGTCCGTCAGTGGACGCTGCCGAGAAAAAACGGGTAAAGGAGGTCGCGCCCCGCGGTTCAATGCTACACGTCCGCCTCTCCGCCGAATATAAGGACCACCGATCTTACACATCTTTGAACACACGCCCTTAGACGCCTACAATGTCACTGTTGGCCGGACACGCTGCGAGCACGTACACTACAGTTCCTTCGTTGTGCGTCTCTCCCTCTGTTTGGGGAGGCCGGTGTGTTCTTACCCTTCGAAGTACAAAGACTCTGCCGGCCTCAGGTCCGGTAAGCTTCTTCTCAAAAAAAAAGGCGCTCTGCGCTCTTGGAGCTCGTCGTCGGCAGCGTTGCGCAGTCGCCCTTGCAGTTCCTGCGCGCGCTTCAGACGAGTCTCCCGCTCAGTGCGCACCTGAAGGCAGGGTCAAACAAAGGAACGCTAGGTCGGCCACGGTACTCTTGATCAGCCTGATAGCTCAACCAAGCGAGAGGTGCACACAGGGCAGAGCTGGAAAGTAATCGTGCCACTTGCCGGCGTCTAGCCGGTCGCGCACGCCGTAATCAAGGCTGCACTTTGTTCTCAGCTGCGCACGCGGGGGTTCCAGGTATATCTGCCTACGCTGACGTACCTTCTTCTGCTTTGCCATAAGCAAAATCTGCTTGTTCATAGCGTGTCTATCGGGAGCTGCAGATACCGGCGTCCGACACGCGCTCGTCGAGTTTTTGTCAGACGGAGGCATTAGCGGCTGCTGGCCGGCTGATTCACCCTTATGCCGCACGTGTGAGTCTTTCTGCTCAAATTCTTCCAGCATTGCCTGATGCGTCCTTGCATAACTATCATCTGCAGACGCTTGACGGGTACCCAGCACCGCAAGAAGCTTCTGCCTCCTTTCTGCTTCAGCTTTTAGCCTTTCACTGTAGAACTCCAGTAGGTCCACAGTGGGCGGAGGATCTTCGTACCTGGTGTTCGAACCGCGGAAGCGCAGCAGCGCAGTGACCCACTTTTCAGGCTGCATTGTGCCAAAACGTACGTCTACACTACTAGTATGGCCATCCAATCCAGCTGCACGTGGAGTGCAAGGAGACACTGTCTCGCCTTCCTGTTTATGGAGTCGTGCGTCAGTCGTGCCCGGGACATCGTGCTCACTGGACACTGGTCGCTCTACCTCTGCTACAGGCGAATCGAGACGTTTCGTACTCGCGCTGCCTGTAGAACATTCTTTCACACAACATCCTTACAGGTTCGGCAGCAGCTCTGAGGATTGAACCCTACAGTCTTCGCAAGCTTTCGCGAAGCGAGGACTGCCAATTAGCTGCTCGACGGTGTCTCGCAGCACAGATGTGCTGTCATGCAACATCTCCAGCAAAGGCAACTTCAGCGACAACAGGGAGAAGATCTGACGGTATCTGGTATCTTCAAAGGTCTCAGGGCGGGATCGTGGCAGGTGCGAAAGTCCTGCGGCCGCCGCCTGGGCGACGACCTCTCTCCAATGTATGCGATTGGACCAATCTTCCGGAAGGGGGTTCTCCATCTGTCGAAGTGAAGCCATAGCGTGGCCCCCTTAGCGACAGGGTACGAGGGCAGAAGCGCCCAACGACAACGCAGTTGTAAGTCGTGCAGAGGAAGCCGTGCGAGATTGTAATTTGCGAGCACGTACTTTGCAAGCAAAAAGAACGCGACGGTGATCACCTCACTTTCTCGCGCCGCGAGTCACACCACTATCCAAGACGCTACCACGATCCTCCAGACGCGGTCGCACGAAAGTGAGGCTACTACTTTTACGGTTGAGTCGGCCGAGCCTGTCGCCGGCGATCGACGCCAGCATTCAAACTTCTGTGGGAGCAAAGAGCGCGGACACGTCTTGCCAGCAGCCGGCGCCGAAGCTTGGTTCACCCGGGTACTGCTGCCCAAGCTGTCACGACCGCAGCGAAATTGTGGCTAAGATGTGCCTCTTCAACCGTGTTAACCTTCACCACACCTGAACGACATTCAGGCGCTGTCTGAACACTGTTTAGACCTACGTGGTAACCTGGCGTGTCGTGTCTCCTGAGACTCATCTCCGCAGCAGCTAAGAGACCTTGTGTCTGGCAGTTGTGCGTTTACGCGGCAGCCTGCCGCGTTGCGTGCCGCATTATTGATCTCCGCAGCGATTAAGAGACACTGGGGCGCTGTCTGAAAAAGGAAGGGTGCATCAGCGCGGTAGCCCGCACGTTCTTATGTGCAGCGAAACTGGTTCCTAAAACAACTAGGAGGCATTCAGGCGTTGTGGGGACCTACGCCGACGCGGTAGCCCGCTAGGTTGTCGTGTGCCGGCCGCCCCCCCCTCCCGCCATCCATGCAAGCGCGTGAGGCGTGGTTTACCTGCGTGCCTCGCTTCTCTAATGAAATGCGTACCCTGCCGCTGTAGAGGACGGCTTCCTTTCTCCAAAACTGGACGTGTAGCTAGCCATAGCACGGTCAGCGACCGGGAGCCCGCGCACCAGCGTCCGTTGAGCTTCGGCGATCACTTCTGCGCTGGTGAGGAGCACCGCGGTGTGGGCTGTGCCGCATACAGGGATCACCCACCCGGACGACTGGGACCAGGTCGTGGTACATGCGCTGGTCTATAACGTAGGTGAGCTCGCGTGTATGCAGGCTACGCGGGAAGGGGGGTTTGGACACCTCTTGAGGCTCTTCCGCTTACATCGTTGTGGCGACACAGCAAAGTGGACAGAGCTGAGGTAGATGTCTACGACGCCCCACGCTTGGCCGTCGACCGCTAGATTTCCAGCCAGCGAAAGCCACCACTTTAGTGTCGCCCAGGCAGAGGACGCCGTCCGGGACTGATATCAGAAGTCTAAAGAATACGTCTGTGTAACTCCAAACGTGCGGGCAAGCTTTCATGCGATTTTCCATGACAGAGCAGCGTGCGCACGCTCCAGAATGCGTAGTCGGAGGCTTGGCATGCTATCATATGCGTCAGGTACGAAGCGCAAAATCAATTTTCGAAAGCGCAGTGATGTGCGGACGTGTAGAGATGGCTGCTCGCAAGCAGGACCTCATGTCTAATTATGCATGGAAAAAGATGATTCCGTACACGATAACATGTGTGCATGCGTCTTTGTACCTCTACCGGCCGGTCTGGTCGCGTGCTTATAGCGGAGTGTACGTCCTGCTGCTGTTTCACCATCCAGACACGCTGCAGCGAGAATGCAGCTGCTCCGGCGGATAAACTCTGTGGCATCAGAGGCCGAGTGCTGAGCCTCGAAGCGGACGTCGACGAAACCAGCGCTTGCGCAGTAAGACGGTAGAGAACCAGTCAGTCGCAGCAACAGGCGTCGCTTTGGCAGTCGTTGAAGTTACTCAGAGAAGGGTGAATGCACCGACCTGAACTGCTGCTGCAGCAACAGCCGGGGTGGCCGCGTGCTACATGGAACGCCTTAGCCTCTGCAGGGATCCTGATCTCACTATATCGGTGCTCTTCTCTGCAACGTACATTTGCATTTGTACACAGGGGCGAGTGCTCCGTCTACTGGTAGCGAGCAACGTGTATCAGCGACTCACTGCTCGATCACAGAGCTTGCTGCACAACCCGCGGAGAGGCAGTGTAGATCTCTGACGTAAGCTGTGGCTATTCAGCAGCGTGCAACGTAGCCCTCTTGCATGCGCATACGTGCGTACCACGNCGTCTACTGGTAGCGAGCAACGTGTATCAGCGACTCACTGCTCGATCACAGAGCTTGCTGCACAACCCGCGGAGAGGCAGTGTAGATCTCTGACGTAAGCTGTGGCTATTCAGCAGCGTGCAACGTAGCCCTCTTGCATGCGCATACGTGCGTACCACGAATAATCACGAGCACAACAGGACTGTCTGGATGCAGCGTATTCTCGCATGCGTGTCATGACTGCACAACGAGTATCAGGCTTAAAATACGTTTTCAGCCACAGTCCAGTTGTCCTTTTGTCCTCCTGGTACGCCCAGGCTCCTCCGCGGTGTGCATGCGCGATAACGCCCGGGCCCACAAGCGGGGTGTGCTGCGTGCTGCGTCCTTCTACATTCTGGGAAAATTCAGCGCGCGTACTGGAAGGACACAAGGCTTTGCGACTCCATATTGCCGCCAGCTACTAACACTGCGGAGCTGGTCCTCTCGCGGTTCTAAGTCCCGGCGATGAATGTCTCATGTATAGTAAAAACACACCCCTAACAGACAGTTGCCATATACTCCCTAGCCTGGCGGCGTAGGGCCATCGTGGAGCATGAGCTGAGGCGCCGCATACTTCATACATAGTGAAAAGACACACGTAACAATGTATTTGAAGGCACCATGTTCCCATCCACGAGACGGCGGCCGCGATCGTGAGTTTACGCGTGTATGCAGTGACGTCCCATGCTGCTCTCTTCTGCCGATGTACTGACACCCTCGTTGCGGGCGCTGGCTCACCCTGCAGCCCCTCCCCCATATGCACTGCGGCCGGGTTCAAAGAGCTGTGCGTTTGCGTCTTTCGTTGTGCTGCGTGTAGTGAAGTACTTGTACAACTTTACGAAGGTGCGTCGCACACGTCATATATACCGAAGCCCTGCGTGCGCAGGAGTCCTCCTGCCCGTAGTAGCGCGGCGTGCTTCGACTTTAACAGGCGGCCACGCACCTGCAGGTGTGCTGCGTGTTGCGAAGTACTTGCACAACTTTACGAAGGTGAGTCGCACAGGTCATATATACCGAAGCCCTGCGTGCGAAGCAGTCCTCGT
>SJYA01007057.1:0-19413 GCA_006410615.1 Neotragus moschatus
CCTTGATCTTGGACTTCTAGCCTCTAGAACAATGAGAAAATAAATGTCTGTATTTAAGGGCCAGGCTGTGGCACTTTGCTGTGGCGGCCTCTGCAAACTCATACAGATGCCACTGAACCCCACACAGCTGCTGTCATGACGGAGGTTGTGCTCCCTCCCCAGTCTTGGCTGCCTGCTGACTCCTGGGCCACTTGGAGCCTATCTCCCACTTCAAAGCCTGTCTCAGGCATCATCTTCTGTGGATGGCCATCTTTGAACTCACCTTTATCCCCCCATCCCTGGTGTCTCTCACCCCTCCTCTCTGCATCCATTAGCAGAGATGTTGTAAGGGCAGTGAACTTGGATTGGGCATGTCCCGGGTGCCAACTACTGTCTCGTCTCATGCACATTCAGTGCTCACAATGGTACTGTGAAGAAGGGCATCACTGGCCCCATTTCACAGATAGGGAAACTGAGACCTAGGGAGGCCAAGTAATGTTCTGGAGGTTGCACTGTGGGGAGGGAGGAGAGCCAGGATGCAGACTCAGGCCCTTTGGACCCAGGTGGACCTTCCTTGGGGGGATCCCCACCAATGCAGCACATGTCACCTTCCTTCCTGACTGGGGCCACATTTCCACCTTCCCAGCAGCTCTGGGTCCTGCCTGGGGCAGGGTCTCTGTCTGCCTCAGTGATCATCGTATCCCGGAGACCCTCTGACTTTGGAGGGCTTGGGTGCTCTCTCCTGTTTTCTCAGAGCCAGCCCTCGTTCCAGATCTAAATGAGGTTGCCCAGGGAGAAAGAGACAGTGCCGGCACTCAAACCCAGGCCTCTGTTTCAAGCCTAACCCTCCTTCCTCATCACCGTTCCACACTCACGACACCCACAGACACCAGCCTACTCTCAATGTGGATAAGCTGACTTTTAAAGACCCTCGCCTCCAAGAACACTTGGAGGTGAGAGTCCCGAACATCTCAGAAATGGAAGGGGCCTCGGATGTGACTTGGAACAACAACTGTCCTCCCTGGTTTCTGCCCAGAGGGTCTCGGGGTCCCTGCCCCCGAGGACGTGTGGGTCTCACACACACCCGGATGCTGAGGTTTTTCGGCCAGTCCCGCCTGGAGGCCACGTACCTGGCAGAGCGTGGCCACGGCCTGGGCGGCCCTGACGTCCTCCTCTTCCTCCAGGTCACGCCGCGTCAGCCTCTGCATCTCCAGGACGTCGTGAAATGCCTGCAAGTAAAATAGAGGCCAAATCTGCAGAGAGATGCTGATTTGTTTCCCCTGAACAACCTCCCCAACTGACCCTGCCTCGCACGTTGGAAGGATGTTCACTTTTGATTTATACCCAAGGAAACCGGGGCACAGGAATGTCACGTGATTTTCATGGCTTGTGAACTGTGGCTGAGGCCAGGACAAGTGAATCCCATGTCCAGGAAAATAAGAGACTGCGCTTTTGTTCATCTACCCAGCAGGAGAAGATGCTACCCTCCCCACCACCGCCTCCCTGCCCTGTCGCCCCTCTCTCCTGACCACAAGCCCCCTAGATATCATTTTCTGATTCAGCTTCTGGGGACCACAATCCAGGTCTTGGGAGGCCCATCCAGCAAAGCCTGAGCCCTATCAGGGTGGTCAGTGGCCAGCCGGGCCCCTCTGACCATGTGGCTGGCCCAGCCTTAAGGAGCCCAACAGAGTGACAGAGAGTCGTGTACCAGATGCTCCAAACAGTCAGAGAGGCACCTGGGGCCCAGGTTCAGAGGGTGGACTCCTCGTAGGGGTCAGCAGAAGGGCGAGTGCCAATGAGGGAGACACATAAGCTGAGTCTTGATGGACAAAGAGGGGCCCTTGGAAGGAAGATGGGAAGCCAATCCAAGCCGGGTTCAGGGGCAACAGCAGCGCTGACCAGGCAGCAGAAGCCTCTGGTCTCGGTGGGAGCAGAACAGGAGGGGAGCTGAGGGAGGACCAGAAGCCAGAGAGGGAGGGGCTGGGCGAGGGCCCAAGTCCCCGCCCGTTCCTCAGTCCCTGCTCATTCAGCTGTCTGCCGCCCATCCATTCGCTCAGTTACTCGTGCTTTTGTGTCCATCACGCACCCGCCCACTGATCCATTTGCCCACGCGTTCACTCATTCCCTCATTTCTCCATTCACTCGCTCATCTGTTTGTCTTTTCTCCATCTGTTCATTCCCTTATGTGTTCCTCTGTGGGTCCTGGAGAAGGAAATGGCAACCCACTCCATTACTCTTGCCTGGAGAATTCCATGGGCAGTGAGGAGCCTGGTGGGCTACAGTCCATGGGGTCGCAAAGAGTCCGACATGACTGAGCGACTAACACTTTGTGGGTCCATCCATTCATTCATTCGTCCGCTTACTCTTTCATTCACGCGTGCATCCACTCAACCCTTCCCTCCTCGGCCCCATGTCTCCTGAGAACAGTGTGCACCAGCCTGGGCTGAGATCCTGGGTTGCAGAGCTGAGGCCTCACTGTCTCCACACTCAGGACTCCCCCTGAGCAATGTGACGTCAGGGAGGAGGACCCGGCAACCCCAGAGTAATGAAGAGCTGTATGATCGTATCTTATCGCTCTCATTTCAAACGGATCTTCTCAAAGACAGAAGCAGCCCCCACCCCACTTTATGTCAAATCCCAGAAACCCCAGGCATGGGCCTGGGAGGAGGCTCTATGGGTGGGCAAGAGCACTGGGCCAGGGACCCAGGGATAAGAAAACTTCTCCTCCGTCTTTGAGGGTCCCTCTGCTGGCTTCTCCCTAGGGGGTGGGGGAGGTAGCCACACTACCATGCTGGCCCCCAGGGAGGACCAGTGTCTGTGCTCGGGGCCGAGTCTGAACCCCGATATGGTCCTGCCATCCCCTTGGCAGAGCAGAGGCAAGCAAATGCTCGTGCAGAGAAATAGGCAGGCCATGGCTGTCCCTAGTTTGGTCTGGTTGAGTCCCAACAACCCCATTAGGTAGGCACGATGATTTCTAATGCACAGATGAGGAAGTTGAAGGCCAAGTGGTCAGCCAGACACAGCAGCAGAGGCAATGTTCAAACCCAGCACCCAAATGCTTAACGACCTTGGGCGACAAGCCAGAGACTAACAGCCCCTCCCTACACACTCATCGACAGGGCACCATGAGGCAGAGTTCTGTCCTCTGAGAACCCCAAGCCCTGGTCCTTCCAGCCTGTGATGCACCAGTTTGTCTGTTTTCCTTCAAGCAGGGTGACATCTTGCTTCCTGTCCTCCTGGGGGTCCCCTTGTCTTTTATTCCCAGTCAAGGCCACGAGCACAGTCCAGCTTGCCCACCTCTCTGGTCCTTCCTGCTCAGCCCCATGTGCAGAGTCCTCCTCTGACTTGTCACCTGACCCACCCAGGGGCCCCATCCTTGTCTGTAATTGCCTGCCTCGAACCTGGGCCATGCCTGTCCCCTCTGCGGACACTGCCTGGTGATTTCCACTGTAGGCTGGGCCCTTGCCCGGCACCATTTGTGAGACACCTTCTCCTCAGACCCTCCCACCGCCTTTCCATCATCTCAGTGAGGGCAGTGACGCTCGCATCACTGGCTTACAGACGAGGAAGCTATGGATACAGAGCTCAAGTGACTTGGCTAAGGTCCTGAACTGACACATGGGATGCAAGGAGAGACCTCTGTCTGCCGGATGCCAAAGCCTCTGGCTTCCCAAGCACAGTAACAAGGGCTAAGCAGCCTCTGTGGCTCCCCCGGAAGGCTATGCCTGTGGACCTGGGCGTGAGTCGGGAGCAGGTCACCTGGAGGAACTCCTCGGGGTGGGTGGTCAGCTGCCTTGCAGCCAGGAAGCTCCTCTGTTCCTCCTGTTGGGCCAGCGCAAGCCTTGCCATCTCCTCCGCCTGGCGCACCAGTGAGGCCTTGACCAGGTCTTTGCCTCGCTGGACAAACTCTGCAATTGAAACAAAACAAGGGACGCTGCAGGTTGCTCGCCTGGTGAAACCTCCACTGGCTGCTTCTTCCCATACGTGGAGTGTCAGAAACGCTGGGGCAAGTCTCATTTCTTATTTTTATCACTTAGGTGCTTCCAAAAGGCTGGTGTTAGGAGCTCCTCAGAGTGCCTTGTCATTTTAAGGGACCCATCCCTCGCTCACTCACAGCCCGGGGTTCAGAGCAAATGCGAGGCTTTCACCCTGACCCTGACCTGGAGAGAAATGAAGGGGCGTTTTCCCGGAGAAAAGAGTATATGTGTATGGGGGAGGCGAGGAGGGGACACAGGGATGGGCAGGTGACACAGGACAGAGGGCCTGAGTCTGCAGGAAGACAGTGACATTTCAGACTGGAGTCGAGATCCAAAATCCGCCAGGGCAAGTTATTAGATCAGCAGAAGAGGAGGAGGGTGGACCAAGGCCAAGGGCCCCTGCGGTGGGGAAAGGTAAACTTGAGGCTAGAGGAAAGTGAAAGTCGCTCTGTCTTGTCTGACTCTTTGCAACCTCACGGACTACACAGTCCATGGAATTCTCCAGGCCAGAATACTGGAGTGGGTAGCCATTTCCGTCCCCATGGGATCTTCCCCACCCAGGGATTGAACGCAGATCTCCCGCATTGCAGGCGGGTTCTCTACCCACTGAGCCACTAAAAACAACCTCTCGGCTCACCCAGGCCCCTCAGCCTCAGAGGTGCACCAAGCACAGCGCTGAGAACTGGGGCCTACCAGTGAGCAGGACCCAGACTAGCTTTCAAGGTGCTCATGGTCCAGGGAAGACAAGAAATGTGGAAGAAGGAATTGTGCTGATGAGGGCTGGGGTGGTGGTGGGGGAGGAGACCCAGGCAGCGTGGGACCCCAGAGAAGGCTCCTGAGAGTGGAGACAAATGAAGAGGGCAGCCAGATTCTGTTCACTTGGGCTTCAGAGGAGATGTTGGGCAAAGAGGTTGGAGAGGAGGTGAGGGCTGGGTCGCAAGGGGCTGCAGCCCTTGGAGATGTTGGTTTCCGCATCTCGCCTCCCCCGTCTGCCCCACATGTCATACTTCTTTGGGCACTTTTCCCAGTGCAGGCAGGCTTCCTAGGGTTTGACCTGAGAATCTGTTTAGCTTCTAGCACCAAAGGAAAGAGTGCGGCCAGGAGAGACCAGGATCCTCCCTCCACCCCTGACTGTCTCCTTGTCTCCTCTGTCTTGTTCCATTTCACAGGAGCCCCACTTAAGAGGCTGCTTCACCATCCCAGCCAGGCCACTCCCTCCCACTGGTAAAGCCTCGTCCACCACATGTGGTGACCTCAAGGTCAGATGCATTGATTCTATGCAGTCCAAAGTCCCAGCCACAGCAGGTTTCCACATGGTCACATATGACCTCCCAGTGACACAGACATCTGTGGAACAGCCTGGTTGGAGTTCTGAGTCCCAGGACGGACAGCCTGCTCTCCAAAGGGCAGGGGGCAGGCACAGCGGAGGGGACAGAGCAACTGCAGAAGGATCAAGCCAATGGCTGCAGTGGGAACCTGGTGCTGGAGACTGGACTGGGTCCCCAGAGTGATGAGCTGAAGTCCTAAGCCTCATGTGCCTGCCTTTGGAGGCAGGGGCCTATGAAATTAAATCAGGTGCTAGGGATGGGCCCCTAATCGCATAGGGTTGGTGCCTTCTAAGAAGAGGAACTCAGGTGAGAAAGCTTGCTCTCTGCCATGTGAAACGGGGTGAGAGGGTAGCCATCTGCAAATCAGAAAATAGGCCCAAAGCAGAAATCAAACTGGCTGCACACTGATCTTAAACTTCCAGCCTCCGGAACCGTGAGAAACAAATGTGTGTTATGGAAGCCACCCAGTCCATGGCATCCTGTTATGGCCACCCCAGCAGGTAAGATACCCAGAGCCTCCCTGGTCCTACAAGGTCCCCAGAAGCTGCTGGAGACCTTGTTAGGTACACAGATCCCCTGCCATACAGACTTCCTGACCTGGACAGGCCCCAGCTGTGCTTGCACTCAGGCCACAGGAGCACACATAGCCTTGGCTCAACGCTGAGGGGCTCTCCTGCCAGGGTCCAAGGAGGTGCAGAGGGGGTACCCGCCCTGCAGGAGGAAGACCTGTGTTTCTTTCTGAGGGTCCCACCACTGGTATGAGCTGGACTGTCCTGGGTGCCTTTGATGTCCTGAGCCCTGACCTGCTCAACTCCCAGGGTCCAGCCTGGGAGCAGCAGCATGTGTGGGAAATAGTCACGCCCAGTTCCCACGTGCCCGACCCCCGGCCAACTTCGTCCACCTGCAGCTGAGCCAGGCCCTGAGACTACTGCAGGGCTTCTGGGCTTTGTTCTCTGAGTATTGCGGGGGGGTCTCTGTCAGCCCGAATCACTGATGACGATAGAGCAGGCAACATTGGATCCTAGGAGGCAGCCCTGTTACCTCTGCTCACGGGAGGACAATCGAGGCTCAGGGAGGTTAAGTGGCAGCCCGGGCTAGTCTCATGGGAGCTACTCCTGATGCCTGCAAGTGCCACCACCAGCCCTGGCCCCCATGGCCCGCAGCACAGCACAGGGACCCAGGCGCCTGGCCTGGCCCGCTCACTCACCCCTGCCGAAGCCCTCTGCCTCCTCCCAGAAGGCCTTGTGCTGCTGGGTCAGCAGGTCCTCCTTCTCCCGCCCGGACAGCTTCCCCTCGACGGTCAGCAGCTCCAGGCTGCGGGAGATGCCCACCAGGCGGCACTTGGTCTCCTCCTGGACCTGCAGCTTCAGGAACTCCACCGCTTTGGCCATGTGTGCCCGCCCCAGTGTCCTCTCCAGGGTGTCCTGGGAAAAGCAATATGGAGGACATCAGGCTGGGACATTCAGAGTCAGTGCCTGGCCACAAGGGGCCGTTAACAGCCACAGGCTCCGTCCTGGGGCCCCCGGTTCTCTGTGAGCAGAGCACAGACGAAGCTCCCACTCTCCTGAGCTTCCTGTGTGCACGTCTCAGATGGAGACAAAGTGGTCCCTCGTGCGGACGTGGTGCGGCTGAAGCTGGATGACACGCGGAAAGCACCTGGTACACAGTGAGTGCGCCACAGCAGGCTCGCTCGTCTCTGGGGGAAGCTCAATAAATGCACACGACTAAACAGGAAAGTCCACCTCCCTCATCGTCACCCTTCCCAGGTCGACAGGGCTTCTGGCCTCCACTGGATGTGGAGGAGGGCTGGGAGAAACAGTAAGGGTCACGGGACTTCCTGGCCTTTGAGCCTCTGGAAACCAGAGTGCTGGGGATTAAAGAGATTCTCCAGGTAACATTGACGGGGAGGGTGACCCCAGCTGCTAGACTTTAGAACAGGTCCGCCAGCCCTACTGGGTTGTCCTTCACCGAGGACATACCCCTCAGAAAAGATGCCTCCCCCATGCAGGAAATGTCTACCAAGGGTAGAGGTGGGCCCTGCATGTCTGCATCCAGGGTCCTTCTATCTCCAAAAGCAGCGGCTCAAGGAACCGTGTAGAATGGGAGCCCAGGCATGGCGTTAGAGTCGCAGGCCCTGCGTTTCAGTGAAAGGACGCCTTTGCCTCCTGGGGCGGTCCCCCAGGCCTCCGGGACTGCATGGCCCGAGTGAGCCTCAGCCCCCTTTTCCCTATCATACCTGCAGCCCTGCCTTCTCTACATCCCTCCATTTCCTTCCTGCTGGCCTAGAGCCAAGCCCAGCTCAGGCCCTGGTCAATTCCACCTGGGCAACTGCCCTGGCTTTCCTGGCATCAAACTGCCCCCTCAGCTCCTCCGCGGATGGCAGACGGAAGGGCCTTTCTGTGGTGCAAACATGACTTTGACATCCCCAGGCCCAAACCCTACAATCACTTCCTTCAAAGCAAATCTAAATGCCCAGGCACAGTGGACAAGCCTTCCCGAACCAGGCCTGGCTGGCCTCCAGCCTGGTCCCACACCCCTCCTTGCTCCGGACTGCCCAGCATGCCCAGCTCTCAGCTCTGCAAGGCCTTTGCACATGCAGGGCTGCCTCCTGGAACACTGTGCGCACGACCTCTCACTCCTCTGCCTGCCCAGGTCCTACTTATCTTTGTGGACTATGTGGTCTCTTCCTTGGCCTTTTCCCAACCCTTCGGTCCCTCCTCCCAACTCCCCAGCTCCTGTGCCTTGTTTGGACCGAGAGCCCTGGACACAGGGGCCATAGCTGGGGCCATACCCATCTCCCAGATCTGGGCCTCACTGTTTGCTCAGCTGCATTGGTGTGTGTTATAACAACATGTGAACAGGGCCAGGACAATGATACCCTAGTTACAGATAAGAATGCTGAGGTTTATTCCAGAAGGCCATCAAACTAGCCCAGGGACAGTGGGCTTCCTCCAGTTCAGTTTGGTCGCTCAGTCATGTCTGACTCTTTGTGACTCCATGGACTGCAGCATGCCAGGCTTCCCTGTCCATCACCGACTCCCAGAGCTTGCTCAAACTCATGTCCATTGAGTCGGTGATGCCATCCAACCATTTCACCCTCTGTCATCCCCTTCTCCCGCCTTTAGCTGGGCTTCCTCCAACTAACTAAATAAGCCTGACAGCCAACAGCGGGCCCATAACCACTAGAGGGTGCAAGAGGATAAGTGCTCAGTGCAGGAGTGGCCGGCAAGCGGTCCCGCCAGGCTCCCAGGGTAGTGGAAGGCGTCCCGTGTCCAGGGCAGCCACCTCTAAGATGGTCCTCTAAGTGAGGCCCCCTGGCTGGGCAGTGACAGTGCACCCTCTGGATTTATATTTAAGGAAAGACAGGAGTGGAGAGAGGTGAGCAGGGACACAGGAGAATCAGATGGGAGGCGGGAGGGGGACAAGGACTTGCATGGGAGGTGCAGGGGCCACTGCTGGCTCTGAGTGTAGCTGGTCCTCAAATGTACCCAGCCTCAAACCTGGCTCCAGACCTGCACGGCCTTGGGCACAGTGGATGTGACTTTCAGAGCATATGTGATTATTAAATAAATCAAAATATGAATAACACTTAAAATAGCGACCAGAAGACAGGAGGTGCTGGTGAATGCAAGCTGCTGTCACAGTTATCTACAGCAGGTGCCCATCTCTCTCCTGGCATCCTCTTTCTCTTGAACATCCCTAGAGACTGATTCTGATAACCTCCGGGGCCCTGTCTAGGGCTCTTCCAGTTCTGATATGCAGCAATGCCATGTGTTACATTCCAACTGCCCAGACCAGAACACTCAGATGTCACTGGCCTGGGAATTTAAAATTCTCTGCAGCTTATCATCAACAGATTCCATCATATAGAAGCTACTTTTAATTTTTGGTGCATAGGATGCAAGCAGAGCCAAGTTGTCCCACTTCTGTACAAACAAAGGTTATAGCCTTTTCACACATCATTATACACTGATTTGTTTATATCTCTTTTCCTTGCTGACACGTGACCTGCCAGAATCCAATCACTAGCACATACTGAGCACCCCCACTGGGTCAGGCTCTGTTGTAAAGGTGCTACCTGTCATCCACTTTCTAACACTCTCAGAGCTGATGCTATTCGGATTCCCATTTTACAGATGATGAAACTGAGTCCCACAGAGGTTAAGTGACCTGCCTAATGTCGTATGGCTAATAAGAGGCAACTGTGGAATGGGTTAGGATTCTAGCTCAAGTCTGCAGTCTATAACAGGATGGGGCACACAGTAGGGGCTCATGAAATGCTGACTGAAGTAAGGACCTACTGATAAGCTGGAGAAAATTCTTCCCCTTCTTCCTCTCTGGAGTGACTGGCTAATATTTGGACCAGTGTCAGCTAAGGATACCATTTTTTTCCCCCCAGCATCAATATCCTGCTGATGGAATAATAATTAAATGCAAAGAAAAAAGAGTAAAAGGAAAAAAATCTTTCTCCTTTGATGAGCATTCATATCGGCAGCCTTATC
Organism: Neotragus moschatus; assembly: GCA_006410615.1. Taxonomy (NCBI): domain Eukaryota; kingdom Metazoa; phylum Chordata; class Mammalia; order Artiodactyla; family Bovidae; genus Neotragus; species Neotragus moschatus. Next base: position 9,787 of record SJYA01007057.1, read on the forward strand.
AAATTAAAGTCCAGTTCAAAGGGGCTTGGACAGCAAACCAGGAAGTTTGGGGTGCAGGCTGAGGGATGTCATTAGACAGTATGGGGGTCCCAGGTGCATTGCTTGGCTGGTCCCTCTGCTCACTGGGAATGAAATATCTGTGTCTATCTTTCAGCAGTGCAGAGGAGAGAAAAGAAACTATGCGTACATGATGAGCAAAAGCAGAGAGAGTTCTCAAACAGCTCTGTGCAGCTGGGAGTTTGTTATCATGCAGACCCTGATTCAGGAGGGGCACAAGACTCTGCGTTTCTAACCAGCTCTCAGGCGACGCTGATGCTGCCAGTCTGCCGACCACACTTTGAGGAGCAGAGCGGTTTGTGCAGAAGCAGCAGGAACCTCTCGGTTCAACAGGGCCATCTCCTCTCTGAGGAGCTGAGTCTTCAAGCTGAGGGCAGGGAGGCTGCTGCAGGTTTCTGAGTCAGGTGTGACCTGGGCGGGTGCATGGGTCTGAGCTTATGAATTCTCAAGGTCAGAGAAAGGGTTAATAGGTGCATAGTGTCCTGGGCTTTACATACAGCTAGGCTAGTCCAAAACTCCCATGGCAAAACTCCACGGTGACTATGAGTTTCTGAGCATTTCCCAGGGCCTTGCCTGCAGCAACTCCTGGGATGCAATTTTTTCAATCAGGAATCAAAGCTGAGAGGAGTTAAGTAACTGATTCGAGATCAGACAGCTTCAACTGGCTAAGCTTAGATTCAAAGTTGGATTTGGATTTGTGGATTCCTCTGAATCAGTGGTTTGTATTCCCAGTTACACGTGAGAATTGTTGGGGCAGGGAAGTTTAAAATCGGCAATGCCAGGATCTTCACTTCAGACCAATCAGATTGGATTTCTGTGCAAAAGGCCTGGGGCACAGGCATTATTTTAAGCTCCCTTGGTGATGATACATGGGACCATCAGGAGAGCTACCCAAAGCTCTGTCCATCAGTGGGCATCAATTATGACTGCTCACCGTGGTCACCTGGAACCTTAAAAAACCTAGACTGATTAAGTCAGAATCTCTGGGAGAGGGACCCATCTTGGATTCAAACAGCAGTACTTTTTCAACCTCCTCAGATAACCTCAATGTGCAGCCGGAATTGAGAACCAGTGTTCCATGATGTAGTGACCTGGAGCTGGCAGGCTTTTCCATTAATGGAACAGAAGGATGGATGAGTGAATGGAGAGATGCACAGATCTCTCTGTGACTGACGGACAGATAGACAGATGGACACATAAATGCCTGATGGACAGACGGATGGACAGATGGACAAACGGATGCACTGCTTTTCTCTGGCTTCTGTATCCCCGTGTACAGTATACAGATGTGGAACGTAATTATCCCTGCAGCCCTCCAAGCTTCTGATTTCACATCTCTAGTCTGAATATCACGTTTCCTCCCCGCCCCCTCCAGCATTACCAGAGCCTGCAAATCCTGAGAATCACGCAACAGCCCTTCGGCTGCAATCATTCTTTCTGTCAGAGTCATCGTGAGCTGTCGGGCTTTGGAGCTGGAACACTTAAATTGGTCCACCAGAAAGTGTTGGATGTTTTCCATCTGTTTCCAGAAAGCTTCCATCTGTGAAATGAGAATGAGGAGCAAGAGGTGGGGGAGAGAAAACTTATTTAAGAAAGGTATAAACCTGTCTGGTTCAGGCTTGAGCATTACTATTCACCCCTTATCACAAACTCAGATTCTAAACACTTCCACAAGTCGGAGCAAGTTATCTTGGCAACAATCACATTCTCCAGAAGTTCCTCCTCGTTCTTTTGTGGGTGCCAGTCAGTTTCAAGACGGCTTTTCAGCAAACACCAGTGCACAGCTGATAAGGAAGGAAAACACAATGAGATCCCTCAGCTTAAGCAGCTGAAAGACAGCTGCTTAAGAAAAACAGCCTGTGATTACTGCCTGGGATGGGAAGGGGAGGGGCTCATGAAATTCAACAGTGTCCTCCTGGAAGCTTCAGAATCTTTAAAAGGGATTAAATCCATCCTGGAAATAAAAGCATGGATGGCCATTCGAATATTAATTATTGCTCTAACAGTACGGCAGAGATGATGATAACCGTAAAAACATTTTGCTTTCCAATCTTTTCCCCTTTCCTCAATCTTGCGCTTCCCTGGTGGCTCAGACAGTAACGAATCTGGCTGCAATGCAGGTGACTTGGGTTGGGAGGATCCCCTGGAGAAGGGCACGGCAACCCAGTCCAGTGTTCTTGCTTGGAGAATTCCATGGACAGGGGAGCCTGGTGGGCTGTAGTCCACGGGATCACAAAGAGTCAGACACGACTGAGCAACTAACACTTTTCTCCCCATCTCACTGAGAGCAGAGCAGGAAATCGCCAAGTGGTTTAGAGTGTCGCGGGCTAAATTTTTGTCACTGCAGCCTCCAGAGCTCGAAGAACAATGACACCTGGAGTCATAACAACTTTTCTTTATGGCATGCAGGTTATATGCCAGGCTGCACATGTCACACATCTCATTTCTAGATAAAATATGTATTGGAAGGACAAGGAACAGGCTCAGGTGGTTAGGTCACTGGCCAAGAGTCAAGAGGAAGAGGGGGACTGGATTCAGGTCCCCTCAGCTTCCACAGCGGTGGTTTTCTCTAGCTTGGCTTCACCCCTCAGATGCCAAGATGGACATTTCTCACTCAGCAGCACATGGGAGAGTCAGAGCTTAGTGGTATTAGAAGTCCATGCTGATCTTGCTGCTATGGGTAGAGATAGATGGAGACCTGAAACTGAGTCAAACAAACCAGCCATCATCTCTCCTGGGCATGGCCAGGAGAAAGCCTACACCTGTAAGAACTGGCACCTCTTTGAAAATTTCGTCTGCCATCTCCCGGGCCTCATGGCAGCTCAGCAAACCCTTTATCGACCCCCACCACCTCCTCACTCACATTCACACCCTGCTCTTGCCCTTCTCATCCCATCAGATGACCTCCTTTCCAACCGCTATCCCAGAAGGTGGACTCAGTTCAGTTCAGTCCAGTCACCCAGTCGTGTCCGACTCTTTGCGACCCCATGAACTGCAGCACACCTGGCCTCCCTGTCCATCACCAACTCCTGCAGTTTACTCAGACTCACGTCCGTTGAGTCGGTGATGCCATCCAAGCATCTACAACAGAGGATGAAGGCGGACTACCACCTGTGAATTCCCGCACATCCGGAAACAGAGTTCTACGTCCCAACAGCTCTGCCTCTTCTCTTCCCATCTCAGAGAACCAGGATGCCCACTCTGCTGTTCTGAAAAACTCATAATTCCCTTAGCATCCATGACACGATTTTCTCCTGGTTCTTCAAGGTCTATCCTCTGCTTCTTGTTTTGATTCTTCTCCAATCTTGCTCCTTCAATGCTCGCAGGATCCAAGATGTGGCATGAGGCTTTCTACTGCCCCTTCTGCATGCACTTCTGGACCACAGGCATCTCTGTTACTGGATGCTACCAATTTTGTTGTTCAGCTGCTCAGTCGTATCCAACTCTTTGGACCCCCTGGACTGCAGCTTGCCAGGCTTCCTGGCACTCCTGAGCCAGGGGCATCTCCATTATTGGATGGTGCCAATACGTTAAAGAATCTCCTGAGAACTATCAACCCTCTGCTTGAAATGGTCAGACAAGGACAAGATGTTCCACTGCTCTGGGGAGACCGCGGACCACTGGAATCTGGGTTAAGCACCCTCCCTGAGCCATCTCATCTCGAACATGCTTGTTCTCCGTGTGCTCCTACCTGAGCTCAGTAGAGACGCTCCATCTCCAGGCATCGCCAACTCAGGATATCAAGCCACACTCAGCATTTTACCCCCGACTTGCTGTCATTCTGGGGTCTTTACTTCCATAGACCTGACGCTCTACACCCTCTTCCCACCATCACCTCCTCAGACACAGCCCTCTCAGCTCTCCCACTTTTTCTTACTTCTCCATCCCTACTTCAAGTACTTTCATGAAATTCCTACTGGATTAGCCCCCAGACTCCTAATGACCCTCTGTTCAGCAGCCTGGGCAGTGCTTCTAAAACAGATGAACCAAGCCACCCTCTGCCACTTCAGTGACTCCCATCTCCTTGGCGTGAGATGAAAGCCCTCAGGGAGGACCTCTAGCTTTATCTTGCTCAGCCTGCTTCCCGCCCTGGCTCCCTTTTCTGCCCACCCACTGGACAGCATCCATCCACACTTCCCCCAGAACTTCATCATGGCCCTTTCTTCTATGCAGACTTTCTTAACTCTAGAGAGTAAAATGAATTGCTCCCTCCACTGTACCTCAGTCTTCCCATATATCCATCTATCATGGTCCCTGTAAGCCACAAAGTCCTCACCTGCTCACCTATTGGTCCCCCACCAGACTGGCCTGAGCATCTTCCCAGAAGGGCCAGGTCTAAGTTCACCGTGAATTTCTAGTGTCCAGAATAACACCAGGGTGCCAAGGAAATATTTGTTTAGTTCAAAATATGTGAACAGCGGGTAGTAGAATGTCAAAGCAAAAAAGAGAATTTGAGGGAAGCCATCTTCTTGAGGATGATTGAGCCATCCTCATAGCTCAACCCATAAAGAATCTGCCTGCAATTCAGGAGACCTGGGTTCAATTCCTGGGTTGGGAAGATCCCCTGGAGAAGGAACTGGCAACCTACTCCAGTATTCTTCCCTGGAGAATCCCATGGACAGAGGAGCCTGGCAGGCTACAGTCCATGGGGTTGCAAGAGTCGGACATGACTTAGTGACTAAACCATTCATCCTCTTTGGAATTTAAAACATGCTTTTATTAGTGATGCCTGGAGTTTGAGCAGTTAGCAGCTGGCATCTGCTCTAACCCACAGGGCAGTAATGTCACAGAGGGTTAGGGCGATATTTGCTTTGAACAATAAAAAGATCCATCTAAAATTTAAACAAGGAGAATTCATTAAAAGGAAAAAAAAAAAAAGACTCCCTCAGTAAATCTTGGCCCCTTAATTATACCTTCTTTATCACTTAACTTCAGAAATGGGATCCTTGGCTCCAGGGTATATTTAATACTCAAATACAACAGAGAATTTGAGTATTAAACATGCTTCTAGGTACCAGCTCTTTAATCTTGCCAAACGAACTGTCCCAGAAACCATGCTTTTTATAGGAGAAAGAAAATCCACCACATACATTAGCTATTAGCTGCTCAGAATATTCTCTTTCCTTCTTTTCCACATCTGCCAGGGTGATGTATTCAGAGTCACCACCACCCAACATCTCTGTGTTTGACAGCTTGACCTGAAGTCTCTTTTCTAATTCCTCCAAGTCCTGGAGAAAAAAAGAAAAAGAGAAAGAAAATATAATGTATCTTAAATTCTAGAGAAGAAATGCTTTTAATTTTTTACCACATTATCATAAAAAAATTCTTATGATAATTAATGCTCTGGGTATTGTCCTTTTGAAGGATTGATGAGAAAAATCTATTTTTCTCATTAAATGTACAGCCTCAGGAATAATGGATTATGTATTTTCTTCTCTGTTTTCCTAACCCTCCCCCAAATAGGCCATACTTTAAAAACAATGAAAAGTATCTTCCAATCTTGATGAAGTTCCAGGAACATGTCATGGTACTCTGGAGTGCTGGGATGGAATATTTCCTCTCCACTCCTCTGGTTTCCATGGGGAAGGATTACTTAGTACACCCCAGGGAGGAAGTGATATGTATTTGGTGGTTCAAAAGCAGGAACTGAGTGCATCCCCTAACTTGCCCAGCCTCATCCTCTTTGGGACAGACCATTCAAGGGAGGCCACCATCCTGGTGTGGCTTCAATCTAGAGTGAGCTGGGGAGCAAGGGTCCCTCTTGTGTGTGGGGAGGCCTGAGGTGGCCCAGCTTTGCCAGCAAGTGATTTAGGTAAGCAATTTAGCTAATCCCGGATTCAGCATTAGGAAGCCATGATTGCAATATATCTAAGACACACCCTGCAAGCAGGATCTCTCAGTAATAAAGCTGATATTTGTATATATGTCTCCTCAACACTTTCTCTTAATTAAATGAGATCTTAGAAGGGAAAGGAGAACCCTATGTGTGGAGTCCTTCAAACCCCCACATAGAGTGTGGGTGGCAGTTCTGTTTTCTCCAGACCTGTGTTCACTGACATGAAATCAACACTGGTGTGGGTTCAGATTCATTAGCAAAACTGCTACTGATTGTCCAAGTGGAAGCCACATGTGGCTTCTAATTCTCACAGCATCTCTACCAGAAAGAAATGAGGGTTCCTTTCCAGGTGAGGAAACTCATCTAAGGGAAGCTGAGATATCTTGTCCAAAGTTCCCCAGTAGGAAGCGGTATGCTAGGTTAGGTCCCTTAGGCCCATGGACTCCAGAGACCCACTCTTCCAACTGCATGCATTATCTGCTTCTCTCCAAAGCACTGCCATTTCTGGGTACTTCTCATCCTCATACAGAGGTTCTAAGGCTGCTGTCAATATTAAAGGAAAGTATGTATTTAAAGTCCTCAGACAGATGACATTCAGTGAATAGTAGCCACTATAATAATTAAAATGCTCTGTAAGTGATGGAGGTGAGATTTGATCCCAGACCTGCAGACACCAAATCTCTTATTCTTGCTATATGACACATGACATTGTTTCATTACTTATATAACTGCAAGTATCATCACATAATCATTATTTTTTGTAGTTGGAGAGTCATTTAGACTCATTGAACCTCAACTTCCTCAGCTGTAAAAGAAAATAATGATGGCCACTCACAGGGCTGCTGCTGCTGCTGCTAAGTCGCTTCAGTCGTGTTTGACTCTGTGCGACCCCATAGACACCAGCCCACCAGGCTCCCCTGTCCCTGGGAGTCTCAAGGCAAGAACACTGGTGTGGGTTGCCATTGCCTTCTCCAGTGCATGAAAGTGAAAAGTGAAAGTGAAGTCGCTCAACCGTGTCTGACTCTTTGCGGCCCCATGGACTGCAGCCCACCAGGCTCCTCCATCCATGGGATTTTTCCAGGCAAGAGTACTGGAGCGGGGTGCCATTGCCTTCTCCGCACAGGGCTGCTGTGAAGATGAAATAATACGTGTAAAGCCCTGTGCACACTGCCCGATGATCACAATAGTGGTGGTGCTCAGGATGATGACGAGGATGACAAGAAAAACGAAGAGGGTCTGCTTTTCCTTGGGAGGTAGTGATGAATCCTCCCACGTGGAATCCAGGGGAATGAAGAAGAAACATTCTTTCCCAGTCTCCCGAGCCTCATGGTGGTGGCAATAGGGATGACAAGGGTGACTGTGATGAAGATAATGGTGATGGTGGGCAGTGATGCCAATAATACGATAGTGAAGGTGAAGGCAGTGAAGTGACGATGATGAGGATGATGGTGGGGGGGTGACGGTCACGGGGATGAAGATGCTAATGACGCAGATGATGCTGGCGATGGGAGTGATAAGAGCGACAGCAACGACGGGGGTGGTGACATGTTGGTAATGCTTTGGGAAGTAAGGAGAAGCATGGTGATGGTGGTGGCGCTGACAATGATAAGAATGACGATGAAGACAATGATGACGGTGGTGACAGTCATCATGAGAAGGACTATGACAGCAACAAGACGGTGGTGGTGGTGACGCGGATGGCAGTGACGGTGGTGGTGGTGACTGTGTTGGTTTTAAAGTGATAATAATGGCAATGATGTTGAGGATGATGGCAGAGATGCTATAGTCAGTGTCCAGCTGCTACTGAGTGTTCACTGGAAGGACTGATGTTGAAGCTGAAACTCCAATACTTTGGCCACCTGATGTGAAGAGCTGACTCATTGGAAAAGACCCTGATGCTGGGAAAATTGAAGGCAGGAGGAGAAGGGGACGACAGAGGATGAGATGGTTGGATGGCATCACTGATTCAACGGACATGAATTTGGGTAAACTCCGGGAGCTGGCGATGGACAGGGAGGTCTGGCCTGCTGCAGTCCATGGAGTCACAAAGAGTTGGACATGACTGAGCGACTGAACTGAACTGAGCTGCAACTTTGGCACATGTTTCATACACAACTCTCTTCTCNTTGGATGGCATCACTGATTCAACGGACATGAATTTGGGTAAACTCCGGGAGCTGGCGATGGACAGGGAGGTCTGGCCTGCTGCAGTCCATGGAGTCACAAAGAGTTGGACATGACTGAGCGACTGAACTGAACTGAGCTGCAACTTTGGCACATGTTTCATACACAACTCTCTTCTCCTTTCTGTAATCCCATAGGACAGGAATTACTGTCCCATGGCACAAACGAAAAACCTAGCATTCTGAGAGTTTGTGAAACAGACCATGGTATCAACCTCTACTGCCCTGATTCATTTTGCTGTGCATAAAACAATATAAAGGTTGTATAAAAGGCTGAAAAGAGAAGAATGCAAAGTGGTATTAACAGTTGTAACTAATAAACAAGGTATATATTTTAAAATACCCCCAAACTGTATAGAAAATAACATCAAAATTGGTTCTCTTTAAGTACTGGATATGACTGACATTTTTTTTTCCTACTTCCAATATTTTTCCACATTTTAATAATATGGATTGTTATCTTTATGTTTATACCTATAGTTTTATATATCATTATATTGTGTTGAAAACTGTATGTTGTAACAAAGTATTTTTACACATAAAAGATACTTCCCTATGATATTATGTTTTATATATCTGAATAAACTATTTTTAAGTTACTTTGCAATATAGGTTGAAGACTTACATTTTCTTGCTTTGAAAGAATCTTCTGATATAATTCATCATCAGACTTCTTTTTAGGAAGAAGGTCAAGGAGGCACATTTTAAAAATCTGAATAAACATCTATTGCCAAAAAGGGAAACAAAACAAGAAAGATTTAAACAATGGTATCTCTACCCCTCCTTCCTTTTTCTCCTACCACCTTCTTTCTCCCCTTCCCCCAACAATTTTTGCTCTAGGAAAAGACCTCAGATTTAAAACCATGACAGTGGCCTATAATGAACTGTGTTTTCATGAAGGTTCTAAAGAAAAATGCCTCATCTCTCCCGCACATATTTATAAGGAGCCTACTCTTTAGGAAGCCCCCTACTTTCCCCATTTCCAAGAGTGAAGAAAACAGACAAGGCAAAGGGAGAGTTGCTTCTCTCTGGAAATAATCAGAAGAACACTTTAAGAAATTAAGATGTGTAAAGTCATCCACTCCAGCCCCCTGTCTCAATGGATGGAAGTGTCCTTTAAATCAAGAAGGATCCTCCATAGGCAGGGACACCTTGGCAAGTCCAAGGGTGCTATCTTCACAGTTTGTTTAATCATTCACCTATTGCACGACATCTAAGCCTTTCCAGTTTGGGGTTATTCTGAATAAAGCTGCTATGAACATTCACATAGAGATTTTTGAGTGAACGTAAGTTTTTCTGTGATGACTGTCCAAGAGTACAGCTGCTGGTTCTTCTGGTAACTGCATGTTCAATTTTATGAGAAACTGCCTGTTTTCTGGAGTGGGCTTTTATAGTCCTACCAGCAATGTATTAGTGATCAAGTTTCATCACATCCTCACCAGTATTTGGTGTTGCTGCTGCTTTTTTTTCTTTTCTTTTTTTTTTTTTTTGCTGCTGTTTTTATTTTAGCCATCTTGATAGGTACGTAGTCATATCTTATGTGATTTTAAT
>SJYA01007058.1:0-19402 GCA_006410615.1 Neotragus moschatus
AAAAGAAAGCCTTGTTTCAGTGAAGGTCAGGACTGCTGCCCTGCATAACTCTGCATATTCCGTTATGCACAACTTGGGGTATATGAGCTGGTTTTGAAAAATAGTTTTTGGAGTCTTGCATCTGGAGTCCTGCACCGATGCTGGGCTTCCCCCGTGTCTCTTCTTTACTCTAATTTCTGGCTGAATTCCCATCTGGGGCGTGGAGGCTCACCATGTCTACTTACTTGTCCTGGCTGCTAAGATCCGTAAGAGAGAGAGCCCAAGGTGGGGCACTCTCCGATATTCAAACGAACGCCAGTGGCCCAACGTAGATGGTGCAAGCTCCTTGTCTGGAACTTTATTAGCTTTCCACGTAAACCAAGTTATTCAGCCTCTTTTCTCCATCTTAATTTTCCTACTAAACTATTATTTCCTAATCTAATCTTATATTTCTAAATAAATAAGTTTTTTCCTCGCCGACGCCGTCCCCGCTTCGAATTTCCTGGACCCGCCGGGGCTGGACCCCGGCAGGTTGCCATTTCCTTCTCCAGGGGAACTTCCTGACCCAGGAATTGAACTCAGATCTCCTGTCTTGCAGACAGATGCTTTATTGACTGAGCTATGTGGGAAGCCTGTAAGCAAAGGGTTCAGGTCAATTAGCATTATCCAGGATCAGCCTATATTAAAAATTTCAGCATTTTGACAATCTCTTGAGCTCTGCTTCAATACCTGAGTTTTAGGTTTCACTATATTTCTGAATCAGACTGATTATATTCTTTGCAGCCAAAGATGGAGAAGCTCTATACAGTCAACAAAAACAAGACCNGCAGCCCCAGGTCCTCACTGCATCCACAGGTCACCACTCCCACCCCTAGAGGTCTACTGCGTCAGCGTGCGTGTATCATCAGCATGAGTGTCTCCTGATGCTCACAAAACACAGTTGAGCCGAACTGGAGCTGGAGCTGTGCCTTATAGGACTGTAAGGGTGCTGTAGCATTAAGGAAAAGATAAGAGATGCTCTGATGGATAAAGGAAGTCTTGGGTCACTCTACTTGCCAGCCATCAGACTTCCACATGCTATTCAACACCCCCGTACTGACGGCTCAAAGCAGGGCCAACTGACGGCCATGGTGCTTTTCAGAAGAGAGAACTGACCTGGCCCGAGGACTCTGGAGTTTGAAGAGCCCTCCAGCAATGCTTTACATCTTTTTCAAGTAGGAAATGAAGACCCGGAGCCCAGGAGGCTGAGTTGCTGGGTTATGGACATACAGCTAGCTAGTAGCTGGGCCAGGAATGGAATCCAGGTCTCCCGGATCGCAGACCATCCCCTGGTGCTTGCAACAGCAGCACATACCCGAGGGCTCTCAACCCACCAGGGCAGTCCAGTGTCCCTCTCCCTTCCTGAGAGATTAGGTGGATGGGGACAGGGGGCCAGGATGGGGGAAATCGCGCCCCAAGCCACCTCTCTCTGGAGCTCCAGCCACCGCTCAAAACCCTCGTTAGGGACCGGAGGTCACGCACTCCTGGTGAGGTTATCCATATTGTTTATGTCTCATTGTTGTTTTCCAGAGATTGCATGTGTCTGTACCGGACCATGTCCTCCCTCTGGAGAGACAAGAGTGAATGGGAGGCAGTCCAGCCAAATGCTGGAAACCGATACTCCACAAGCCTCCTTCCCTTGCAGCCTGGCCAAGCCACCCCGATGCTAACCCCAGACGCCTGTGTGTGCTCCAGGCCCAGCCCTGCCGTGAGAACACCAGCTGCAGTGCGTCGAGGCCCCAGATGGAGGCTGCCAGGGTGGGCGGTGGGCAGAGAGGGACCAAGGGTGGCAGACACCTCCCAGATGTCCCAACCCAGGTCACCTCAGATCTATGAGGACAGAGGAGGGTGAGACAACCCCCCTGCCAGGGGCTCCCACATCCTCAGATCACCAAGGTTGACGTCCACGCAGCTGGAGAAGTGACACCAGGCAGCCTGAGGCTGTGGCCAGCGCAGCCATCATTGCAGAATAAGGAGAAGGACGGGGTGCATGGAGAGCCAAGAGCAGGGAATGCCTCATGCCCCCTGGAAGAACACCTGGTCTACCCACGTCCTTGTTAAGACCAAAGACTTAACTTCCTGCAGGAGCTTCCAACCCATGATCTGGGGACAGGCTCCACCTGGGCATCCCGAAGACACAGTGGCTTGGAATTAAGCTCAGGGAAGAACTCCCTGACTGGCAGAGGAAAGGCGAAACCCTGTTTTCCTGGGAGACCCAGAATGATTCTCCTCTCTAACCCTCTCCTCCCGGGGCCAAGGGGAGGATGTGCGCATGATTGACAAAGATGGAGGGCAGGGCCAATTGCCCAAGAACGCTGTCCCAGGGACCATCCCCCAAAACAGCAGCAGATGACTGCTTTCATGGGAAAGGCTACCCCTAGTCCCCAAGCAAAGACTGGGAACAGTCCGGCCAGGGTCCTGTGGAGATGGAAACCCANGATGTGCGCATGATTGGCAAAGATGGAGGGCAGGGCCAATTGCCCATGAACGCTGTCCCAGGGACCATCCCCCAAAACAGCAGCAGATGACTGCTTTCATGGGAAAGGCTACCCCTAGTCCCCAAGCAAAGACTGGGAACAGTCCGGCCAGGGTCCCGTGGAGATGGAAACCCAGCCACTCTTTTCATAATTTTGTCAAAACAAAGAGCCTTCACCAAAAGTTCCCAGGAGTGGGAGGTGGCCTTCCGTGCTGGGTGGACCCCTTGCATCGGCTACCAGAATGGACAGGCACCCAGAAGAGATCTCTGGACCTGGCCACACAGGATTTAATCTGTGCACTGGGACCACTGTGCTCCAGAGAGAAGCCACCTAGGAAACCTCTGTTCAAGCCAAAGGGAAGAGGAACTGGGGAGGGGGGAACCCAGCAAAAATTAAGGGGTCAGATCCTCTTTTACACCAAGGGCCAAGAAAGCCAGTTCCCCATCTAATCCTTTAGCTGCAGGGCCCCCCAGGGCAACCCAGCACCCTGGAAGGACTGGGACCACATGAGGTGTCAGCAACAGAGTGGGATTAAGTGTTCCCTGGGCTTCTGTCCATCTCAAAAACCCACAGAAGCAGTGGGGGAATCATCACCACCGTCGTGGTCATGGAAAGGTCACAGGTCCTAGGGTCTGAAGACTTACTGGGTCTTGGGCCCCACTTCTGTCACTTCCCAGCTGCATCATTTGGGGCTTTGTTTTTTGTTTTAAATATTTTTTTTTTGATGTGGCTCATTTTTAAAAGTTTTTATTGAATTTGTTACAATAAGGCTTCGGTTTTATGCTTTGGGTTTGGGGGCTGGGAGGCATCTTAGGGGAATCTTAGACTCCCCAACTAGGGATCAAACCTGTATCTCCTGCATTGGAAGGAGAAGTCTTAACCATGGGACCGCTAAGGAAGTCCCTGCCACACCATTTTCGGCAAATCACCAAAGCACTGTTAAAATAATTGTGGTGGTGGTTGAGCTGCTAAGTCGTGTTCGATTCTTGATACCCCATGGACTATAGCCCACCAGGCTCCTCTGTCCATGGGCTTTCCCAGGCAAGATTACTGGAGTGGGTTGTCATTTCCTTCTCCAGGGGATCTTCCCAACCTACAGATAGAACTCAGGTCTCCTGCATTGCAGGCAGATCCTTTACCAACTGAGCCTCCAGGGAAACCCATTAAAATAATTGTAATGATTAATAATAATACCACCTGAAGAGCAGAAGGAAGGACTATACAAGGGACTCATGGAATCTTCTGCGGGTGGTGGATACACTCATTATCTTGATTATATGGTGGCTTCATGGGTTTGTACATATGCTCAAAGTCAACAGATTAATCATTTTAAATATGTACAGTTTATTATAATCAATTATACCTCAATAAGGCTAGAAAAAAAGATATGAAAAATGTAAAGAACTGATTCACTGGAAAAGACCCTGATGCTGGAAAAGACTGAGGGCAGGAGGAAAGAGGGGAAACAGAGGATGAAATGGTTGGATGGCATCATCGACTTAATGGACATGAGTTTGAGCAAACTCTGGGATGTGGTGAAGGACAGGGAAGCCTGGCATGCTGCAGTTCATGGGGTCATAAAGAGTCAGATACAACTTAGTGACCGAACAACAACAACAAATATTATTTTTTTGAAAAATATTATTTTTCATTAAGATATATTATTTATAACATGTTAGTTATGTTTAATAAAAATATTATTTATTTAAAATATGTTATATATTGTTGTTGTTGTTTAGTCACTAAGTCATGTCGACCCTTTGTGACCCCATGGACTGTAGCCCACCAGGCTCTGTCCATGGGATTTCCCAGGCAAGAATACTGGAATGAGTTGCCATTTCCATCTCCATGGGATCTTCAGTCCCTTCTCAACCCAGGGATTGAACCCAAGTCTTCCTGAATTGCAGGTGGATTCTTTATCGCTGAGCCACCAGGGGAGCCCTATATCTGGTTAGTTTTTAATTAATAAATAGGCACTGGGCTTCCCAGGTGGCTCAGTGGTAAAGAATCTACCTGCCAATGCAGGAGATGCAAGAGATGAGGGTTTGATCCCTGGGTCCAAAAATACCCTGGAGTAGGAAATGGCAACGTAGTCCAGTATTCTTGCCTGGGAAATCCCATGGACAGAGGCGCCTGGCGGGCTCCAGCCCATGGCAGGCTCCACGGACCGAGGCACCTGGCGGGCTCCAGCCCATGGGTCGCAGGGTCGGAAACGGCTGAGCACATACACGTACAAGATATTCAAAAGCTAGTGCTGATTCCGTGATCTCTCAGAATCAAATGAGATTATACGCAGAAAAGTTTTGCAAGCTCCAAAGTATGTATTAATATACATACTTTGTAAAAAGGATTTTTAAAGAGAAAATTCAGGGGTAGCCATTGCCAAATCTCTGCCCTGGGACTCAAAGAGCAGAGAGCATCTCCTGCCCCTTGACCTCCACGGGATGCTCCCACACTTCTCAGATCCCACTTGAGAGAAACCACATCTGAACCCACCCACCATGGCAATAGTTCCTGGCTTACCTGAACACCCCCGAGTGAAGTTAAAGGAGAGTTTTTCCCTGGGAGTTTAGAATGTGGGAATAACAAACAGAACAGAATCCAGGAGTCAGAGACCAAGTTTCTACCCAAGAAGAGGCTAAAACTCCAAACGCCCAGAAGATGTTGGCAGAAAGGAGAGGGCCTCTCCCAAAACCAGGCTCGCAACACAGAGGCCCAGCCCCAAACAGAGGGGAAAAGGTCATGGATAAACCAGAGGAAAATACTGTCCTTTCTGATTCGTCACAGAACAATTCTGGGCAGTCGACAATCCCCAAGTGAAATCAGATGTTGCAGACGCCAGCTCTCAGCAACCCCTTGCCCCACCAGGATACTGAGAGCACGTCAAGGCCCAGAGAAATGGAAGGCAGCTGCCGGGCAGGGGGCTGGGTGGCTGATACCGATAGATACCTTGATCAAGGATGATTGACAGGTCCCGACTGTGCTGGGACAGCCTCAGGATATTTCTTCTGCTCCATTGTTCTATCCAGTGTGACATCTTAGTTAGTATTACCCAAAAAGTCCCAGATTGGCCAATGAATCATAGTCACCCTGTGGATCACCAAGTTCAACAGCCATCATACCTTTGGGCAGGAAAACCCAGTATCTCCTTCCTGACCTGCATGTGATAAATGTCCCATGCAGAGAAAAGCATTTCCGGGCATTTAAAAGCCCATCATGTTGCCTCTAAAAAGTACCCATCTCTCTCGTTATTCCTCCTAACTCAAAACTTATGTCATTTCTTGATTTAGATGCTTGTCTTCCCTCCTCTGGACACTTCTATAAACCCTTCAGACCATCAGTCATCAACTCCCCTTGTCTCCCCTCCAAAAGATGTGGCCTTGCTGTGTCTGAGCAGTGACTCACCCCTCCCTGAAGGGATAGCTCCACTGTTTCCTACAATTCAATCATCCCAGCATATTTCAATTCAACAAGTATTTATTAGGCAACCACTGTGTGATCAGCAGTGTGCCAAGAGTTAAGGGCGCACAGAAGAAACATAAACTGTCATACGGCTTCCAGTCTCCTTGGAAACCAGATAAATGATATCTAACACATGAGACGAATAACATCAAGACTGGGGTGATTAATGCCCAAATGGACAGGACAACTAATGAACGCTCATTCGTTGGCCGTCTCCCCTTTCACTCATCAATAATAGCCAGGTTTTAAGCCCAGAGAAATATGCCTCCTGGTTCTCAGCTGTATATTTGACTCCAACACCAATTCCAAAATCAGCTCCCCCATCACAGTTATTGGTTCTGGAATATGTTTGTAATGCAATCGGAACTGATTAAGTTATGAGGAAATGTTGGCTAGGGTTTCAGGACAAAGCGGCTTTCTTTTTCTGCCAGAACCCTGGGGAGAACAGTGGCCATCAGGGGAAGGCCTGGATCAGCCAAGGGACTACTGAGTAGGCAGCGGATGGAATGGACTCTGCGAAAAGGTAAAGATATAGGAGGTCCTGGGGGACATCCTGTGAGTTGCTGGATCAGTCCTCAATAGACTTACTTTCTGATTACATGAGATTATAAATTCCCTTTGTTTTGTTTTTTAAAGCAGTTGAGTTCGGTTTTCCGTTAATAGAACCAAGAGTTCTTAATGATGTAAGAAACCAGTGGAAGAGCTGACTCTGGGCTGGAGGGGCCAGAAAGGAGGCCCTGGAGGACAAGGAACTGACTTCAAATATCATGACAGGATTTATATATGGTGTGGGTGGCATTAGTGAAGCTGGGGAGCCAAGGGCTGAGACGTGGCCCCACCATCCACTATGATGCTGTTGCCCATGAACCTCACAACAGCAACCTTGATGGGTCAGCCCTGTGCGTTCCCCTGGATTCATTACATCTTCAACAAGATAAACAATCCCAAGTCCTCCATCAGAGAACCCCGAGAGAATGCCCTCCCTCCTTCTCCTTCTCAATGGAGCTGGGAACCGCTGCCTACTTTCCAGCGAGACCAGAAGTGCAGCAGACAGGCAGTGACTGTCCACCTGCTCTGGGGTTAGGTCCACAGAATGAAGGAGAAGCCTCCCAGGTGTGGCTGTGACCTCCTCTAGGCGAGAGGAGGCAGGCTTCTTGAAGGCATACTTCTGACTCTTATAGGAATCATTAGCCCTAAGTAATAGAGGTCTTATACAGGGAGGCAGGCTTTGCACAAGTACAAAGAAGCTGTACCATCTTCTACAACTTAGTCACAAGCTTTCTTCAGCCAAAGAATGATTTCTTCCAACCAAACATTGCATGGGGCTGCCTACATTGCCCTCTGGAAGCCAGAGCTCCACCTGCTCACCCCGACTTGGCCCTGAAATGTTCTCTGCGTCTCTGCTCTACAAACCACAGGAGTTGTACCAGCCCCTTCGGAAATGGGTGAGAGCTTTTCTGCCACGGTGACCGAGGAGCATCGCTACCATTTAGTGAATGAAGGAAAAGGATGTCAAACATGCCTCAAGGGCCTTGGAAGTCCCACCCAAGGGGAGAAAAAAAAATGATCCTTCCTGAAACATGGGCTTCCCTGGTGGCTCAGAAGGTAGTGTTTGCCTGTAATGCAGGAGACCTGGGTTCAATTCCTGGGTCGGGAAGACCCCCTGCAGAAGGAAATGGCAACCCACCCCAGCACTCTTGACTGGAAAATTCCATGGACGAAGGAGNTGAATGAAGGAAAAGGATGTCAAACATGCCTCAAGGGCCTTGGAAGTCCCACCCAAGGGGAGAAAAAAAATGATCCTTCCTGAAACATGGGCTTCCCTGGTGGCTCAGAAGGTAGTGTCTGCCTGCAATGCAGGAGACCTGGGTTCAATTCCTGGGTCGGGAAGACCCCCTGGAGAAGGAAATGGCAACCCACTCCAGCACTCTTGACTGGAAAATTCCATGGACGAAGGGGCTGGTAGGCTACCGTTCATGGGATTGCAGAGTCAGACATGACTGAGCAACTTCGCTCACTCACTCACTCCTGAAACATAAAATGCTCCCTCAAGAATCACTGCCCTAGGGCTCAGAGAGACTTTGAAAGCAAAGTGCTACCCACAGATCTTCAGACTTGACCTAAAAGCTGGAGCTAACAATGATGACACCATCCCACCTCCCTGACTCTACCCCCATCCCACCAGACTCAGCCTTGAGAGAGACTCAGGTAGAATTTAGAGAAGTTGGCTTATGAGTACAATGTGCTCAGTCACTCAGTCGTGTCTGACTCTTTGCAACCCCATGGACTGCAGCTGGCCAGGCTCCTCTGTCCATGAGATTCTCCAGGCAAGGAAACTGGAGTGGGTTGCTATTTCCTTCTCCAGGGGATCTTTCCAACCCAGGGATGGAGCCTGAGTCTCTTGCATCTCCTGCATTGGCAGGCAGATTCTTTACCACTAGGGCCACCTGGGAGGCCTTCGTTTATAAAGTAAACCTAAGTAAAACCTAGATCTTGGCCTGACAGAGATGCACTGATCAGGGACACTCAGAAAAAGTGAGAAAAAGGAACAGAGAAGTTGATCATTCTATGGACTTCCAAAAATATCCAGAATTAACTAACTCATCTGCCAAGGGGACCATGAAAATAATCCATCAGCCCAGAGTGGTTGGGAGGCCAGGGGATGAAGCAGATGGGGTACCTGAGAGCTGAAGGGCATTAAAGGAAAAGCTCAGAGAGGCTCAGCTTCAACCCTTGGCTCTGCCATTGACTTCCTGTGTGACCACAGAGACACGAGGTGGTCTCTCTGAGACTCGGTTTCCTTTTTGGTAAAATAGAAAAATAATAACCCAGAAGCAGCAGTACCAGTGAGCCCATGGCATACTAGTGAAGATCAGCAAGAAAAGAAAGGCCCTGCACACGGTGCCTGGCGTGGGACAAGCAGGTGCTCGAGACCAATAACAACTGGTTTCTGCAGGCGGAGTCACCCGGCCAAAGGAATTTGAATCGGGGGTTTGTGCAATCCAGCTTCCAGCCTCCTCCCTTCTTTCCCAGAAAAACCTGGCTCCCAGGGCATTTTCTTTCTCTATATGAGGCGAGAGCCCTGTTTGGAATACGTCCCATCTACGCAGCCAAAACAGGCTTTTCCACGGTGTGTCTCTGCACACACACCTCGAAGAACTGGCCCTGCCAGAGGCCCCTCCCCACGGCCCCAGGTCTGGAAGAAAAGGGTCATCAACTGCACTAATTAAATCTGCAGATGATAACAAACCGGGTGGTGCTGCGAACAGCACCAGAGAGGATGAGGAAATAAATGAGGAGGGACCTAGGGAGTTTAGGAAATATGGGACAGGAAATAACAAAATGAGAGTCGATGCTGAAGGATGCAAGCGAGGCTAACTGGGGGGAATAATCAGAAGCATGGACTCTGGCGCTAGTGGAGGGAGGGGGAGGCTGGGAAAAGGCTGAGGAGATGAAGTCTTGTGAGGGATGACAGGTGGCAAGTGGGAGAATGGGGAACAAGAGGGAAGCTGCAGCGAGCCGGGCTCCAAGCCTGGGGGTGAGAGCTGACACAATGTGTACGACCGTGGCAGACCCAGGCCCTGGGCCCAGGGGACAGGGCTGAGCGGAGCAGCCCTCTCCAAGGTGGGCCTCCATCCACACCTCCTCCAAGAAGCCCACCCAGACTGCCCACCTGTCACTAATCTGTGACAAGCAGTCCCATGTTNACCGTGGCAGACCCAGGCCCTGGGCCCAGGGGACAGGGCTGAGCGGAGCAGCCCTCTCCAAGGTGGGCCTCCATCCACACCTCCTCCAAGAAGCCCACCCAGACTGCCCACCTGTCACTAATCTGTGACAAGCAGTCCCATGTTTGATTGGTGGGCATCTTTCCAGGTCTGAAGCCCATATTGACACCAAGCTCTCAGCTCCCAGGGGCAATGCCCCAGCTCCCAAGTTCACTACTCTGCCTAGGGGAAGTTTTCAACAGAAAGGGGGGTAACACCATCTTCAACAACACAAGAAAGAGCAGGACTTCTGTCTGCAGGTCCTTGTGGGTCAAGGTCATGTCTGAGGCTTCTCCGTCAGCTCTACACCCTCAGTGCTGGTGCAATGCTCAGGGCATGGTGCCCCTGAGCCAATGCAGGTCTGTTTAACCTGTTTTCAGGAATAACACACACCCTAGGGTAGGTGCAAGAGGACGAAGGATGTGTCTATGGAACACGATGTGTGTGACAGGGACTCTTCTGATGTCACCACGATGCAGGGATCCAGGATGCGCCAGGGGCCTCCCTGAGGCGCCCACCCACTCTCAGATGAAGACCTATAACCAATAATCACAGTCCATGATAATCAGGAGAAGAAGGTCTAACACTTGCCGTGCAGAGAAACCTCATGGCCGCCGAGATCACCCCCAAGTCAGGCTTCCATGGAGAAGGGTAGGAGCCCCTCTAAACCCGATAACTCTTAAGAACATGTTCTCATCACACAAGTGTGCCCTAAGGGAGGAAGGAAGCTAATACCAAGCATCATCTTGAAGCTCAATCCCCTTTGGCATCAGGAGCAAAAGGAGGGAAAGTAAATGCTAACCATTCTGGAGAAACTCCCTGGAGAGGCAGGGATAGAGGGATTTTTCAAGTGCCTTCTACACAAAGCAGGTTTTTTTCTCTTGCAGTTCAGGAGCCCTGGGTTCGATCCCTGGATTGGGAAGATTCTCTGGAGGAGGGAATGGCAACCCATTCCAGTAATCTTGCCTGGAAATTCTCATGGACAGAGGAACCTGGCGGGCTACAGTCCATGGGGTCACAAAGAGTCGGACAAGACTGAGTGACTCACACTTTCACTTTCACTTTTTTCCAGCATCCGCACTGTCCACTAGGACTGATGCGACCAACAGAGGAATGGCAGAAACCCACCGTGGGAGGGGCAAGACCCCAGGTCGCCTACAGGCCCAGCCCACTGGGAGCCCCCGGCTGTCTGGAAAGCCCAGCACAGCCCACTTAGAATCCTTCACAGACCTTGCACACAGGACGTGTCCAGGAAGCTTCATGAATGTTTCCAAGGCCAGAGAAATCTGGAGAGGGTGCATCCTCTAAGCTCCTTTATATCCATCCTACAATCCAGAATGTCAGAGAAGCAGCCCAGAAACTAGTCCCGAGATATCCTATACCCAGGTCCAGGTAAGTAAGATAACAGGAAAATGTGTTTTCAATCCTCCTCCTCTTGGCGGCCAGCTGTTTCCAAGAGCTCTCCAGAGGCTCTTTCACACGTCTCTGGCCTCGGTCCAGAGGGTCTGTGCCCTGGGCATTCATGTGGGCTGACCCACCTGTCTCTGGACCCACATCCTTTCCGACTAACGGAAGCCCTGGGATGTCCCCAGGAAGCTCACTCTGTTAGACTCTCCCCCAGGGACTTCCAAGTGACAAGTCTGTCTATGACGAGGCCACCCTTCTGAGGCACTGGAGGCCAATGAAGGTCTGATTCCACCAGCTGAACTGAGATGGGGCTTTGAAGACTTAACCCCACCAGTGACTCACAGGAGACCTCGACCTACAGGAAGGCTGATGGGGGGACATGGGAGGGCCCCAGGGCATTTGTCAAGAGGCTCAAATCACACCAC
This sequence comes from Neotragus moschatus, assembly GCA_006410615.1. Lineage (NCBI taxonomy): Eukaryota > Metazoa > Chordata > Mammalia > Artiodactyla > Bovidae > Neotragus > Neotragus moschatus. The sequence continues at coordinate 11,554 of SJYA01007058.1, forward strand.
TTGGGCGGTGGCTGCATAACTCTACGCACAGTCCAAACCCCCAGGCTCCACACTTGGGAAGGATGCACTTGACAGGACTCTCTCTCAACTTTCCGAGAACCACGCTACCCAAACCTCCATCTCTGCCAGGACTCTGGACAAGCTTCCTAAAGAGTCTTGATCTCTGGAAAAGGACGTGGCCCTGGTCCCAGGAGGAGGCTGCTATAATGGAAAAACACAAAAGAACAAACAAACAAGAAATACCGGGCTCCAGAATCTGACAGCTCCGTCAGATTTTTATGATCTTATAAAAAATTTTTATGATCTTATATGACATTGTCTGGTGGTTATTTCACCTCTCTGAGTGCTGATCCATGGGACGGAGGACAGGCCGCTCTTCAGGGGTGAGGAGGTGTGGGGACGCGGCCCACAGCACCCCCATGGCAGGTGCATGTCACGTGTTCCCTTCAGTGACAAGATACTGTTGGCACTGGAGCCTTTTCCATTTCAGTGTTTGGTGACCTGGGCTGGACACTGAGGTTCCTACAAGTGACTTACTTCCCTGCTACTGTAGATAAGTGAAGCCAATGCCTGCATGTGTGTGTGCTCAGTTGTGTCCAGCTCTTTGCCACCCCATGGACCGTAGCCCGCCAGGCTCCTCTATCCATGAGATTCTCCAGGCAAGGATACTGGAGTGGGTGGCTGTTTCCTCCGCCAGGGGATCTTCCCCACCCAGGGATCAACCCCACATCTCCTGCATCTCCTGCATCAGCAGGCAGATTCATTACCAGTGAGCATCCTGGGATGCTCAAATGAGGCTAAGAACTGGCTTTCCAGCCAGCCAGGGTGAAAGGGAGGGCTGAGGACTGGAGGGAGGCCCTGAAGGGTCAGAACTGGCTAACTGTGCCGGAAGTGCCTGACACAGCCTTCTTTCCTCCTCGCCCTCAGGATACCTAGTGTCCTTGGTTCTTGAACTCTGGCCTCCAGCTGTCCTGCCGGACCCACTAAGCCTCTGACTCCAGACAGCACTGGGGTCACTGTGCAGATGGCAAACACTGTCCATCATTTGCTGATCTCTATGGGCAAATACCGTCCACCTCGCTCTGCCCCGAATGTCCCCTGCATTCCCTCCCCATCCCCACGCTCACCATCCCACCTCTCTGGGGGATTCAGGCCAGAGCCAGCCCAGCACCTGGGGAAGCCAGGGAGCCCCGAGGACTGGGGAGGGGCTGAGCTGGAGCATCCTTGTCAGCTGTTCTCCTGGCCTTTCCATCAATATGACAGGACAAACGAGGTGTTTCTGTCCATCACTGAAGATGCACGGCATCCCGAATGACTCCTCCTCGAGCCGAGGGGGTGCATAGGAGACAAAGAAGCTCCTTGCTCAGGGCTCCTTGCTCAGGTGGAGCATTTTGTAAGAAAGAGCTGCAGGTGGCCAGAGCATGGGTGACAAACCGCACTGGGTGCGGCGAAGCCGACCAGGGCTCAGGGGCAGCTTCACAACCTTGCTACACCAGCTGTTACCATGGAGCCGTGACACTGCCTGACCCTCCACCCCAGCCAAGGAAAAGGGGTGGGGCAAGGCCTCAGTGCTCAGGGCTTTCCCACATCCATGGGGTTCCCAGTATGAACAAGGAGGGACTCACAGAGAGGAACCAGACACAGACTGGGAGACCCTACAAGACGCTAGGAAATCAAGGTGGTGCTAATGGTAAAGAACCTGCCTGCAAATGTGGGAGACTAAGAGACCCGGGTTTGATCCCTGGGTCAGGAAGATCCCCTAGAGAAGGAAATGGCAACCCATCCAGTATTCTTGCCGGGAGAAACCTATGGATAGAGGAGACTGGCAGGCTACAGTCCATGGGGTTGCAAAGAGTCAGACACAACTGAAGCAACTTAGCACACACTCATGAGACACTAGGGAAAAAGACCGGGAGCATAGGAGCTGCAGGAGATTTAAAAGAAGGGGGCTGTCAGGGAGAAGCCATGCTATCCAGTCCTTCCCGCTAAGAGCAAGGACACAGGGTCAGGACCCAGGGCTCAGCCCACCCCCAGGAGAAGGGCAGAGAATGCCCACCTGAGCTGCCACCACCACCTGGAGGAGCTGAGAGACCTGGTTTCCCTCCCCTCACTTCACTGACTCTCCAGGCAAGAGTACTGGAGTGGGCTGTCATTCCCTCCTCCAGGGGATCTTCCCAACCCAGGGATCGAAGCTGTGTCTCTTGCATCTCCTGCTTTGTAAACAGTAGGTGTTCAATAGATGTGTCCTTGAGTGCTCTGATTTCAGGGCACATTTCACATCTCCTGACCTAGGAAGACTGTCACTAGGACAGACCACGAGACAGCAAGAGGCAGACAGGCCCCAACGGGAGGGTGGCCCCAGGCTGAAACCCAGACACACAAGTTCACACCGAATCAGCCAGAAAACACAGGGGAGGTGAGATGGCCCGCCAGCCACAGCCCTGCTCTTGGAAGGAGCTCCATTCTGCTACATCAAAGGGCACATCTCCTGATCAAAAGTTTGGACCAGACACTTCACCTCCTGGACCCATTCCTCCATCCCCTCCCACGCCAGCTATCCCCGCCTGACAGCCCTCCGGGGACTGGGATAGACTACGGGGGGCAGCCGTCCGCGGACACAGAGACCCTTTCATCTGAACCTGCTGCAGACGCCCCGCCTCGACCCCAGTGCATCCCAATGCTGCCAGTAAGACAGCATCCAGACACATCGGGCCACAGAGCCCTCAACTCCCCTGAGATTATGTGAGATGATCCCCATCCTAAAGGGGATCAGAGCACAGAGAGGCTCAAACTCACTGCAGTGAGAGGCAGAACCAGGCCTGAGGTTTCGGCATGACTCGGCCGCCATGAGAAGCCCATGGGACCTTGGCAGTGTCTAAAATGACAGAGAGGAACTTTTCTCTCTTCCCTGTTCTCATGGATGCATTTCAAGGCGGCTGACAAATCAAAGCCCAATCAGAGGAGAGAAACAAGAAAAAGAAAAGACCTCAAGGCCACATGGGATGGGAAATGCAAGTCGGTGTTTGACTGAAGGGAAGCCCAGGGCCGAGGATGGTGGGGGTGTGAGGCTTCATGGCATCTGGCATGGAAAGTCAGGACTGACAAAGGTCCGTCTAGTCAAAGCTATGGTTCTTCTAATAGTCAGGTACAGATGTAAGAGTTGGACCATAAAGCAGGCTGAGTGCCGGAGAATTGGTGCTTCCCAACTGCGGTGCCAGGGAAGACTCTTGAGTCCCCTGGACAGAAAGAAGATCAAACAGTCCCTCTTAAAGGAAATCAACCCTGAAAATTCATTACGAAGACTGGGTCTGAATCTGAAGCTCCAATACTTGGGCCACGTGATGTGAAGAACCGATTCACTGGTAAAGACCCTGATGCTGGGAAAGATTGAGGGCAGGAGGAAAGAGGGGAAACAGAGGATGAAATGGTTGGATGGCATCATCGACTTAATGGACATGAGTTTGAGCAAACTCTGGGATGTGGTGAAGGACAGGGAAGCCTGGCATGCTGCAGTTCATGGGGTCACAAAGAGTCAGATACAACTTAGTGACCGAACAACAACAACAACAAATATTCTTTTTTTTTTCCAGTCACGCATGCAGATCTTAGCTCCCAGTCCAGGGGCTGAACCTGTGCCCCCCCGCAGTGGAAGCATTGAGTCTTAATCACTGGACTGCCGAGGAAGTCACGGACTTACTGGTTGCAGAACCAATCAGTTACAGTGAGGTCATATTGATTACAATGGGCCCTAAACCCAATGACTGGTGTCCTTATAACAAGAGGAAAGGATACACAGAGAAGAAGCATTGTGAAGACAGAAGCGGAGGTTGCAGTGATGTGGCCAAGAGGCAGCACAGCCTGGCATCAGCAGCAGCCAAGAGAGAGCCTTCAGGAACTATTAATACCACCCGGGCCGACACCTAGATTTTGGACTCTGGCCTCCAGAACTGTGAGAGAATACATCTCTGTTGTTTTCAGCCTGCAAGCTTGAGGTAATTATTTTATGGCAGCCTTAGAAAACAAATCCAGTTTTCATTTCCTAATGCAATTACTCTATGTGTCTAATAATGAAACCTTATGAGATGAGTAACAGGGAGGAACAGAGTAATATGTTAAGTGCATGTAATACAAAGTTCAAAGGCTTTTGAATGGCAGTGCTGGAGGATACCCTCGAGAGTCCCTTGGACTGCAAGGAGATCCAACCAGTCAATCCTAAAGGACATCAGTCCTGAATATTCATTGCAAGCTGAAACTCCAATACTTTGGCCTCCTGATGCGAAGAACTTACTCACTTGAAAAGACTCTGATGCTGGGAAAGACTGAAGGCAGGAGGAGAAGGGGATGACAAAGGATGAGATGGTTGGGTGGCATCACCGACTCAATGAACATGAGTTTGAGCAAGCTCTGGGAGTTGGTGAAGGACAGGGAAGCCTGGCGTGCTGCAGTCCACGGGGTCGCAAAGAGTCAGACACAACTGAACCAAACTGAATACAAAATACAACTGCCTGGGTTCATATCCCCAGCCAACCATTCACCATGTGTATGACCATGGACCAGCTATTCAACTTTCCTCCGCCTCCGTTTTCCCTTCTACAAAATGATGAAACTGTTAACCTCAGATTGCTCTAACAGCTGAGTGCGCCAACACGTATAAAGCGCTAACAGCAAAGTCTCTACCAGCAGAGTCTGTGTGCACTCTAAAATTTAACCAGTGCTGTCAGCTAAAGCAGACTGTGGAGTTTGGGTTTTGTCATTTGTTATCATCACTACTGTAACAGTGTCCGGTGATTGTGTCTGTCTGTGAAGTATAAGGACTTCCCTCGTGGCTCAGCAGTAAAGAACCCGCCAGCCAATGCAGGAGCCACGAGTTTGATCCCTGGATCAGGAAGATGCCCTGAAGAAGAAAATGGCAACCCACTCCAGTATTCTTGCCTGGAGAACCCCATGAACAGAGGAGCCTGGAGGGCTACAGTTTGTGGGGTAGCAAAAGTATCGTTCATGACTAACAACAACAAAGTGAAGTATAAGGCACTGTGGTAGTCAGATGATGTGTGAGGCATTTCTGCTCTAATTTTTGCAATAAGGGCAGTAGAAAAATCCTTTTTAGATAAATAAACTGATGCTCAGAAAGGCTGAGTGCCTTATTCAGGATCACACAATAAGCAGTGGCGCGGTCTAGGCTTCCACTCGGGTCTATGATCCGGTTTGCTTTTTGGTAATGCCACGCTGCCCCCTCTAGGGCAGGGACCGGCTCTGCTCCCCACTGTCTTACCAGCCCAAGCACAAGAGTGATTCAAATATTTGAGGAGCTATTATTTCCCTGGACTCCCCAGGCGGCTTAATGGTAAAGAATCCACCTGCAATGCAGGAGAGCCAGGTTCGACCCCTGGGTGGGGAAGATCCCCTGGAGAAGGGAATGGCAACCCACTCCAGGATTTTTGCCTGGAGAATCCCATGGACAGAGGAGCCTGGGGGGGCTGCAGTCCATGGGGTTGCAAAAGAGTTGGACACGACTGAGCAATAACTCTTTCACTTTACTCTTTCACTTCTTTCACTTAATTCCCTAACTATAAATGCCCGGATATCAACATTACCGACTTTCTCTTATGCTCAGTCCACACACAACACAGATAACAAATACCCAAGACCAACAAAGCTAGGCGGTGATCCTTAAATGAGCCCACAGATTTACAGGGGCATCACATCACATTTCCTCACTGATTTTCACAGTGTCCTATGTGGACACATACACTTGTGGAGGGCCTGCAGGAAGACACCAGTGTTTCCTCATCCTCCCCCACTGGAAACAGGTAGTCTGTCGTTTTCAGCCACTAAGTCATGTCCGACTCTTAGGCACCCCATGCACTGCAGCACGCCAGGCTCCTCTGTCCTTCACTATCTCCCAGAGTTTGCTCAAACTCATGTCTATTGTGTCAATGATGCTATCTAACCAACTCATCTTCTGCTGCCCGCTTCTCCTCCTGCCTTCATTCTTTCCCAATGAGTCGGCTCTTCGCATCAGGTGGCAAAGTATTGGAGCTCCACCTTCAACACAGCCCAATATTAGATCTGTCTGCATGCCCTGCTCCCAGGGAGGAGGACACGGGACAGAAGGGTAGAAGCAGCACCAGGGTCAGAGCCAAGGATCCAAGCAAAGCCGAGTCTATTATTCATCACTGTTTCTTCAAATAATCAAAGCATCAGATGGAGCTGTAGCTAAGAGATGACTGCACCCAGACAGAGCTAGTTTCAGAGCTCCTCATGCTTTCTGGTGGATTTCTCATGTGATAAGATACAAGAGAAGGTCTAAGCTAACAAGTGATGAGGATCTGTAGCTCAGATACAGAGCAGAGGAGGAGAACTTATCTGAGGGGCTTTGGAGGCAGGAGCAGCCCCTAAGTACTTTCCAGGTCGAGGCTGTGGAGCACTAGGCTTACAGGGACAGAAGACCCCACCCTCGCCCCTACTCCAGGAGCTCGCTGTCTAGTGGGAACACAGACATGATAGCAAAGTATCAGGACAGGTGCCGGGTGTAGCAGGAGTGGGGAGGAGGAGCCCAGGAGGTCAAGGAAGACTTCACAGGAGAGATGGCATTGGAGCTGAGACCACTGGCTTGGTGCTGGAGGGAAGGGTGTTCCCAGTGGAGGGCAGGGTGTGGGCCAAGATCCAGAGGCAGAGGCAGTCTGGCAGGTGTTTTGAATGACTGGAACCTCAGGTGGGCATCTGGGGTGCAGCCTGAGGGCAGAGGTAAAGCGAAGATGCGAGGTTCATCGTAGAAACCTGCTACAACGTGCTTAAGAAGTGTGAAGTCTTCTTAGGTGCTTAGGAACCATTAACGTTTGTTGTTGTTTTTACTGGAGTGTAATTGCTTTACAATGTTGTACTAGTTGCTGCTGTACAATAACACGAATCAGCTATGCATGCTAAGTCGCTTCAGTTGTGTCTGGCTCTTTGCGACCCCATGGACCGCAGCCTGCCAGGCTCCTCTGTCCATGGGATTCTCCAGGCAAGAGTACTGGAATGGGTTGCCTTCTCCTTCCAGGGGATCTTCCTGATCCAGGGATCAAACCCACGTCTCTTATGTCTCCTGCATTGGCAGGCGGGTTCTTTACCACTAGCGCCACCTGGAAAGCCCTGAATCAGCTATTGTAGACATATATCCCCTCCCAGCCCTCATCCCACCCCTCTGGGTCATCACAGAGCCCCATGCTGAGCTCCCTGTGATCTACAGCAGCTTCCCACTAACTCTCCACTTTCACAAAGTATTGTCCATATGTCAGTGCCAGTCTCTCAATTCTCCCCACCCTCTCCTTCCCGGCTGTGTCCACGTGTCTGTTCTGAACGTCTGCATCTCTATTCCTGCCTTGCAAGTAAGGAATTGACTTGTTCGGATTTGCACCGACCTGACACAGCACACAGATGGCTGGAGGGGGCAGATGTCGGGTCCGGTTAAGAGACGCTGCAGTGATGCCAGGGGGGACGGTGGATGCTGGAGGGGCGACGGCAGGGATGGGGAAGGTGTGAGAGCTGGGACTGACATGACTTAGCACCCACGGGTGCAAGGGGAGCGGAACATCTGCAGGGGCTTCCCGATCCTGGCATGGTTGAGAAGAAAAACAATTAGGCCAACCCCCAAGACAGGGAATCCTGCAGGTACGGGTGCCACAGAGAAGAGGCCGAGTTCATCTACGAGCACGCTGAGTTTGCGATGTTTCTGGACAACCAGGCATTTGTTGGTAACAGGCTTCCCAAGTGGCTCAGTGGCAAAGAGCCCGCCTGCCAGTGAAGGAGACACAGGTTCAATCCCTGGGTTGGGAAGAACCTGTAGAGTAGGAAATGGCAACCCACT
>SJYA01007059.1:0-19279 GCA_006410615.1 Neotragus moschatus
TTCTCTCCCCTTTCCTTCCGTGAGTAGTGATATACTGACCCACGCGTCTGTCTTACCGCCCTAGAGTGTTTGGAGTAAAGGTCATACTTCCTTCAGCTCCAGCTGACCAGCCTGCAGAAGCGTTAGCCAGTTTCTGAGTCAGTGTCGTTCCTTGCCCCATAGATCTAGTTTGTTTTAGTCTATCCTAAATGACTACTGAACAGGCTCCTCCTGAACCTTTTTGTGTGGACAGACCTGGATTTAAATTCTGTTCTGCTGCTAATTATAGATGTGACCTTGGGTGAAATCCTAGATCTTAGTTTCTGTAAAATGTGGTCCATGTGAGAGTTAAAGATAACATATGTGTTTGAGTCTTGGTAAATGCTCAATAAATATTAGCTCTCTCTTTAACCTATTGGAAAATAGTGTTCTTGTAGTTGAAAAAATAATTCTGTAAGAAACTGGAAGATCCCAATGCCTCCAACTCTTTCTTTAAGGTCTAAAATCCTGTTACCTGTTATATAAATGTTAGTAATAATACTTGGCTGGGAACTCAAACCAGATACATTCTGAAGTCACTTTCAAGCCTAAGACTTAGCAAAGGAGAAAGTGTGTTATAAATGGAAAGATTGAAGTGTAACCCCTCTATGGCCATTTTCTCTACATAGTTAAATCTATCTCTGCAGCTGGTGTCATTAGGAAAGTTGTATATCTCCCCACATATCTGACTATGAAGCCGCTCTTGGGAATCTATGATTACTAAATCTGATTTCCAAATTTGATAATGGGTTAATCTGTGTCTTGGAATTAGCTTTAGTATAATATTATTTATTGAAGTAATTTGCCCTTTATAAAATTGACCTTTAAGGAGAGATTTTTATTAATGAAGAAGATTAGTTTATTTGCTTTTTGGTTCTTTAGGAAACAGTTTTTGGAAATTGTCCTCTGTTTTGTGGCAGAGATTTTCAGGAGGAAGAGTTGAGCAATGCTTCTGTAATAATCTGGGCTTTTTTTTTAGCCACATTGTGTGGCATGATTATGGCCTGTATGGCATGATTTTGGCCAACTGTGTGGCATGTGGGAAATCTTAGTTCCCCAACCAAGAATTGAATGCACACTCCCCGCTTTGGAAGCTGGGAGTTTTAACCACTGGGCCACCAGGGAAGTCCCTGGGCTTTAGTCTCAACTGAATTCTTGTGGTCAGTGCTGACCCTCTTAAGCTTTGTATTTGGTCTGTAGGATAAAGACAGGCTAGAGGAGGAGCAATTTTAAACTACTTTAAAACAGAATTGGAGGGTAGTTTTATAGTGATTGGGCTTCCCTGGTGGCTCAGAGAGGTTAAAGCGTCTGCCTGGAATGCGGGAGACCTGGGTTCGATCCCTGGGTCAGGAAGATCCCCTGGAGAAGGAAATGGCAACCCACTCCAGCACTCTTGTCTGGAGAATCCCATGGAGGGAGGAGCCTGGTAGGCTACATACAGTCCATGGGGTCGCAAAGAGTCAGACACGACTGAGCAACTTCACTTCACTTTATAGTGATCTTTTCCAAAGTCTTGGCTTTAACCACTTATAGTCATTGTTTATGAGTTTATTTGTTATTATTTAATAGTTTATTCAACTTTTAGAATGAAAGGGAATTATCTTTCATTTGAGATTGGTTTGTAGATCACGTACTTTGTAGATCTAGATACTCTTGGACTAGTTCAGTTACTGTAACCCTTTTTTCAATGTGATGGAAGGAGCATAGGCTTTGAAGCCAGACTGACCTTGATTTGAAACTTGGCTGTGTGACCTTGATCTTAAATCCCCTAACCTTTAGTCCTAATATGTAAAATGGGAATAATAATTACCTCCAAAATAATGGACATGAATTTGAGCAAGCTTCGGTAGTTGGCGATAGACAGGGAAGCCTGGCATGCTGCAGTCCATGGGGTCACAAATAGTCAAACATGACTAAACAGCTGAACTGAATTATCACCATTAAAGGATTGTGAAAGTTAAGTGATATACCCATCACTGCAAAATTGTTTGTGATTAAAAACTTGTAGGCACACCAATGCAGAAATGAAGNTGCAGTCCATGGGGTCACAAATAGTCAAACATGACTAAACAGCTGAACTGAATTATCACCATTAAAGGATTGTGAAAGTTAAGTGATATACCCATCACTGCAAAATTGTTTGTGATTAAAAACTTGTAGGCACACCAATGCAGAAATGAAGAAACATGAAAAATGTAACTTGTTGATTATCACAAGTATTGAATAAAATCTGAGGAAACTATTGTTCTAAGACTTAACAGGGAATATTCAAGGTTTTTGTGTACTATTTTACATAATAGTGTTTTTTTGAATCATTATATTAGATGATATGTCTAATCATCATTAGACTGGATTCACATATTGGAGATTTTCACAGTAATATACAAGGCTGGATTCTACATTTTTGAGATTTAATTGTATCATTGACAAATATGTCTAGACAAGTCACAAGAATATGTCTTTATATAGATATTTATTAGACTTGGAATATTGCATTCTGTATATATATATAGTTAGACCTGGGGTCCTCATCATTCATTTATCTACATACTGTCTATGGCACAAAATGATCTGCTTCTTCAGAGTAAGAATAGAGTTCTATCCATAAGTGTGTCCTGGCAAGTTCAGTTCTCAGGGCCCGCGCAGTCTCCTGACTTGAAAGTATGCTGTCCAATGTTTACTGTGCAATCATGCTGCCCAGTGTTTACTTAAAAGCTCCAGTTCAGTTCAGTCACTCAGTCATGTCCGACTCTTTGCGACCCCATGAATCGCAGCACGCCAGGCCTCCCTGTCCATCACCAACTCCTGGAGTTCACCCAAACTCATGTCCATCGAGTCAGTGATGCCATCCAGCCATCTCATCCTCTGTCGTTCCCTTTTCCTCCTGCCCCCACTCCCTCCCAGCATCATAGTCTTTTCTAGTGAGTCAACTCTTCGCATCAGGTGGCCAAAGTATTAGAGTTTCAGCTTCAGCATCAGTTCTTCCAATGAACACCCAGGGCTGATATCCTTCAGAATGGAATGATTGGATCTCCTTGCAGTCCAAGGGACTCTCAAGAGCCTTCTCCAACACCACAGTTCAAAAGCATCAATTCTTCGGCGCTCAGCTTTCTTCACAGTCCAAATCTCACATCCATACATGACTACTGGAAAAACCATAGCCTTAACTAGATGGACCTTTGTTGGCAAAGTGATGTCTCTGCTTTTCAATATGCTGTCTAGGTTGGTCATAACTTTCCTTCCAAGGAGTAAGCATCTTTTAGTTTCATGGCTGCAATCACCATCTGCAGTGATTTTCGAGCCCCAAAATATAAAGTCTGACACTGTTTCCACTGTTTCTCCATCTATTTCCCATGAAGTGATGGGACCAGATGCCATGATCTTCGTTTTCTGAATGTTGAGCTTCAAGCCAACTTTTTCACTCTCCTTTCACTTTCATCAAGAGGCTTTTGAGTTCCTCTTCACTTTCTTCCATAAGGGTGGTGTCATGTGCATATCTGAGGTTATTGATATTTCTCCCAGCAATCTTGATTCCAGCTTGTGCTTCTTGCAGCCCAGCGTTTCTCATGATGTACTGTGTATATAAGTTAAATAAGCAAGATGACAATATACAGCCTTGATGTACTCTTTTTCCTGTTTGGAACCAGTCTGTTGTTCCATGTCCAGTTCTAACTGTTGCTTCCTGACCTGCATGTAGGATTCTCAAGAGGCAGGTCAGGTGGTCTGGTATTCCCAGCTCTTTCAGAATTTTCCGCAGTTTATTATGATCCACACAGTCAAAGGCAAGCNTTGGAACCAGTCTGTTGTTCCATGTCCAGTTCTAACTGTTGCTTCCTGACCTGCATGTAGGATTCTCAAGAGGCAGGTCAGGTGGTCTGGTATTCCCAGCTCTTTCAGAATTTTCCGCAGTTTATTATGATCCACACAGTCAAAGGCAAGCTTCGTTTGGAAAAAAAAAAAATTATTAGTGGAAGAATGTCTTTCATTTGTATTTGTGAGCTCCAAAATGGGGTGAATTGTCCCAAAGGATGCACAAAATGAAACTTTGGAATATAGGAAGAAAACAGTAGAATTTCTAGTAGTACTTACTTTATCTTTTTAAAGTTTCCATTTTGTGTATATTTTATAATATAAAATATATTAGTGCACATATACATATATGTGGATGTGTAAATAGGCAGTCCCTTTCTTAGGATGGTTCAACTTAAGATTTTTCAACTCTACAAGATGGTTCAAAAGCAGTATAAATTCAGTAGAAATCCTAATTTTGATCTTTTCCTGGGCTAGTGATATGTGGTACAATGCTCCTACAGGTGGCAGCAACAAACCACAACTCCCAGTCAACCGTAGGGTAAACAACCAATGCGTCTCTTCTGCACCCATATAACCATTCGGTTTTCACTTACAGTGCGTGTGTGCTGCGTTCTTTGTCTCTCAGTCGTGTCTCTTTGTGACCCCATAGCTTCTTCTATTCATGGTTCTCTGTTGCCATTTCCTCCTCCAGGAGAGCTTCCCTGCCCAAGCACTGAACCTGCATTTCCTGTGTCTCCTGCAATGGCAGGTAGAATCTTTACACTGTGCCACCTGAGAGGCCCCAGTGTTCTACACATTGCATGAGACATTCAATAATTTATTATAAGCTTTATTTATTATATATTAACAATTTATTATAAATAACCTTTGTGTTAGATGATTAAGCCAGGTGTATTAAATAAATTTTCAATTTATGATATTTTCAACCTTCAATGGGTTTATTGGGGTTTAACCTCATCATAAATTGAGAAAAATCTGTACACACCTGAATTCCATGGAGTCAACATGTATATATAAGGGGGTATGCTCACATATTTTTTAAACTGATGGGGCAGTATGTTCAAAAGAAGCTGGGAAAGGACTTCTCGGGTGGTCCAGTGGCTAAGAATCCACCTGCCAATGCAAGGGACACAAGTTCCGTCCTTGCTCCAGGAAGATCCCACGTGCCTTGGGCAGCTAAACCCGTGTGCCACACCTGCTCTAGAGCTCTAGAGCCTGTGTTCCGCAACTAGAGAGTAGCCCCCGCTCATCTCAACTGGAGAAAGCCTGCATGCAACGCAGACCCAGTGCAGCCATAAATAAATTAATGTGTAAAAAAATGTAAAGAAAAAGGACACCACAGCTCTAAAGAGTTATTTATACCTTAGAAATAACCGGGTTAGGACTCTGCACTTTCGCTGCTATGGCCCAGGTTCAGTCCCTGCTTGGGGAACTAAGATCCCACAAGCGGTGAGGTGCCAGAAAAAAAAAGTTATATCTCAATAAAACTGGGGAAGAAATTAAATGAGAAATAAGCAAATAATAAAAATAAATAAGAACTATCCTTCAGTTAAGTCAGCACAGAAAATATCTTAACCATATAATTTTTGCTTACCATAGCTTTGCTTATAATGAGTTATATTTTGGCTTAAGTGGAAGAACTTTTGGAAAAATATTTCTGCAAAATGTGTTGCTGTGTTTAGCTTACTATTGCTAAGAATATTCTCTACATTGCATGATGTCCTTCCTGTGAAGGCTGATGAGAAAAGTTATGTTAAGGTGTTCACAACAGGAATATTTGCATTTTTTCCTAGACCAGATAATTAGCTTTTCCTTTCTATCTTATGGACCTAGAGAATATTTTAAAATAAAAACATACTAAATGAACTATTATTAGCAGTGTTTAGTATATATTATGATTAAATATACAGTAAATATGTAAGTAGACATATATTATTTATTATAGTATTAACTTCTGTTAGCTTAAAATTAAGGAATGAGAACCAAAATGGAAAGTTGGAATTTCAAATATTTAAGTTATTGACGTCAAATAGAATATCTGTAAACTAGTTAGCTCCAATAAAGTTGAATTATTTAATATTTATCGAAGGCCTACTGTATATTGGATACTGTTTTGGCATTTGAGTTATTTTAATGAATAAAATAAAAATCCCTGACCACAGAGATTTTGCATTCTCAGAAGAAATCATAAAAGTAATACAATCCTTGCTGTAATTGTTAGTTTGACACTTAACATAACCTTTAATTTTAAACTAATTTTAAGAAGTTAAGATTGTTTATGCCTCATCTAATTTGATTCATTAGATATACTAAAGGAGAAACAATCCCTTGGAGAAGCTATAAATAGTTTGTTATATACACGTTACTATTTATAAAATAGATAACCAACTGTATAGCACAGGGAACTATACTCAATATCTTGTAATAACCTGTAAGGGAAAACAATCTGGAAAAGTGTTTACATATATATATATATATAAATCACTGAATAATGTTGCCATACACCTGAAATTAATACAACATTATAAATCAACTGCACATCAATAAATAATAGTTTATTATTTCTAAGACAGATAGTTATATTAATTTTGGCTATAAAAGATGGAAATATGTTTAAACTAATGTATGGCATAGTAGAAAGATGGCTGGGGTCAAAGAAGCCTGTATTCTGGTTCTTACTCTATCTGGAGGTATCTGAATATGAGACAAATTAACTTTGAAGAAGTGCCTTTTCTTTTTCATCTATAAAAATAAGAGGGTTTGTATTTTCTTTAAGGTCCTTTCCAGCTGTAACAGTTTACAATTTGGTATTTCCGCTGTGACTTTTCTTAGTTTTAGAGGCTTCAGGAAACTCGGATTTCATCAGGGAATACTATATAATTATTGTTAGATTAGGTTTTAGGGATCTAATTTTTTATCCTTGCTGTGCTATGTATTTTATAGAAGTAATTTTACCTTTCTGCGCCTCATATACCTGGCTTATAAGACGAATGCCTGAACTAGATAATATAAACAATCTTTCTAAATCTAGAAGTCATTGAGTCTGTTATTGAAGAAATGTATAATTTTAAAATGTGTCAACCCTAAAATGCATATTACCTATCATAGCTAGTCAATTCACCTGTTATTTTCTTTGGCATTTTCACCAAAGCCTGTTTTCACTCAACATTTTAAAAGTCATTATTCACTTATGATGTTCTGCGTAGTATTTCAGTAAGCTCTTTCCAAGGCCTTACAGAAGATAGAAAGATTGCTTGACTCTGAAATGGTAGCCCCATCGTGTTCTCCATGTGAAATCAGAACTAGCTTTAGTACAAATAAAAACGAGTAGTTTTTGACAGTCAGTATCTATGTCGAAGAATAATAACCTGTATGAATTCTAAGAATTTCTAAGTAGCTGGTTCCATGATAGCAAAAAGGTAGACTTAATTGATGCCAGGAACTTCAGAGGAAATTTCAGGGATGTTGAAAGCAATAAACTGTAAAGAAATGGTATGAAAGGATTTAGGTGGGGTAGTGGATGGCTTTCAATAAGAATTTTATTTTCAACATTGAGAGCACCTCTATTCAGTATTTGTATATGTGTACATTTGCATGTGTGTAAAAGTCACTTCAGAGAAGGCAATGGCACCCCACTCCAGTACTCTTGGCTGGAAAATCCCATGGACGGAGGAACCTGATGGGCTGCAGTTCATGGGGTCGCTAAGAGTCGGACATGACTGAGCGACTTCACTTTCACTTTTCACTTTCCTGCACTGGAGAAGGAAATGGCAGCCCACTCCAGTGTTCTTGTCTGGAGAATCCCAGGGATGGGGGAGCCTGGTGGGCTGCCGTCTATGGAGTCGCAGAGTCAGACACGACTGAAACGACTTAGCAGCAGCAAAAGTCACTTATTCTGTTCCAGGAAGGGAATCTTTCCCTAGGAAGAGAATTATACAATAAATGACATTCGTTCTGGGTAGAATTTATGAAGTATTTCATTAGCAGAAATTCCTCTCAGATAAAAATTAGGAAATAAAATTATCAATATGTCATTGTTTTATGAACAAGTTCATCAAGGCAAGTAGATTTAATTTGTTTGAAAATATATGTCTCTTACATAGTTGGTTGTATTATTCTCTTGCAGAATTGCTCAGATTCTTCCATAAAAATTTGAACTTTAAAGAACATCCGTTTCACTTTAAAAATCAGACAAACATTTAGCAACACAGGAGAAAATGACCATTATATTAGTCTTTGTAATTTTTTTGTTATGCTTAAAAATAGTTCATAGTTTTATAGTAAACCCTTGTTGCGGCTCTAATTTATGTATAATAGTTTGTACCTGTTAATCCTATATTCCTAATTTGTCCCTCCCCACCTTCCTTTTCCCCTTTTGTAACCATACATTTGTTTTACATTACAGTTCATAGTTTTAAGTAGTCAGCATTTGACATCTTTTTCAACTTCCAAGAGTAGACTTGTAAGAAACAAGATGAAAATGTGTTGTTAGTTAATTGTCTAAAAGAATGTACGTTTACATCTGATGGGAATACATTTTTCTCATCTTGGACTTCAGGTTAAATTTCTTAAGAGCTGCTTTTTATTCAGTATATTTTCAGCAATTTAAAATTTCTGCCTAATCAAGTATTTTCATTCGTCATAATGATTGTTAGCTAGATACTCTAGTTATGCTTATCTTGATTTTAAGGTATTATAATCACATCCGGTATCATGATTACTTAATTACTTTATTATTTTAATGCTCTTCAATGAGAACAGCTGTGGCACTATAGAATGTAAACCAGTTTTTCCCAGATCTAGGAAAGATAGTGTAACATTGTATTCTCACTGTTTGAGTAGTATCTGTTTGCAAAACGTTTTTGCTAAGCTTCATGTTTTAGGTAAATAGCAAGGACCTATTGTATACTTCAAGGACCAACTGTGAAAGTGAAAGTCGCTCAGTTGTGTCCGACCACAGAGTCCATGGAATTCTCCAGGCCAGAATACTGGAGTGGGTAGCCTTTCCCTTCTCCAGATCCCAACCCAGGGATCGAACCCAGGTCTCTCACACTGCAGGCGGATTCTTTACTCGCTGAGCCACTAGGGAAGCAAAGCTTTCACTTTCACATATTCAACATCTTGTAATAACCTATAATGGAAAAGAAAAAAAAATTTTTATATATATATTTACATTTATATATGTATAACTGAATCACTTTGCTGTATACCTGAAACTAACACAACATTGTAAATCAACCATACTTCAATAAAAAAAATTGTTTTAACTTGTTTCATATTTTAAATGTCAAAATCAGTTGGGATGTTTCCTCATCACCATTTTCATTATTGATTGACTGCTGTTTTTAGGAAAATAGCCTCTATACCTAAATTAATACATGTCTACATTTATTTGACTTCTTTACTTTTAAGGTAGAAAATGACTACTTAAAAGTGGAAGGATGAAATAAAATGTTTTCTTTAAAAAATTTTGTTTACTTATTGTATGATCATGGGTATAGCTATTTCCCCCCCTTTTTTTAAACAGTGAAGAAAACACTACTTGTTTGCACTTACACATCTCTAGTTGTGTCAGTTGTCAGCATCCTCTGACATTTCAGAAAAATTAGAAATGTAGAATGTCTTATTTTTACAATATATATATGTTACTGATGTTTTTAAATTCAGCACTTAGCTATCGCTAAACTAATTTAGGCTTTGTTTTGTAGTTTAAAATTATTCCCTAAATAAAATATTTAAACTTCTTTTGACCTTTGTTCTAGCAACCATAATTTACTGTTTGACATTTTTGTTTAGTTTGGTTATGTGAGAGAAGGGCAGTTGATATTTTAAAACTACCACCAAGCACAGGGCAGTTGAGTAAATCAGTTACCAGACAAAGCTACTGAAAAGCTTGACTGTTCATTAACCCTGAAAGGTCAACCATTTCAGCTCGTAAAGAAACTAGAACCCTAGAGGAAACAGTTTTGGGGGTAACAGAAGAGGAAGCGTCAGTTTTGAAACAGAAGAATGGAGTCTGTTTGGGAATCCAAAGCCAGAGACTACAACAATGTATTGGCTTATCCTTGAGTGATGAAGTCAAGCTTCATGCAGGGGTAAAAAATAAACTTGGTAATTGATACTGCATATGACCCTGAGACTTTGTATATGACAAAGAAAAATAAGCCAAGTGTGATGATAGGAATCTCAGAGACTCAAGCTAAATAAAGTAACCAGAGAGTTTGAAAAGATTGACTTATAGGATTAGTACCTTATGGCATCAGACTCATGGAAAGAATTTTCAAGAGCCAAACAGGGGAGTATCATGGCTTAACAGTAGAGTAACTAATGAGTCAAAGTCTACTACAGGCCTAATAGAAAGAGAACCTGGTGTCCTGAAGTCCATCCCTGAAGATGCAGCAGTATCAAGGCAAATATTCAAATGTCCTAAAATTTGAATATCTTTGATTAGCATCTCTCCTAGATATGGTTCATCCAGTTCAATTCTGTTCAAAAATATTATTTGTCTAGGAAAACTAAGAAACAGGTTGTAACTTCAAGACTTTGTCTAACCAATAGATAGATAAGCGCTTCAGTTTAGTTGTTATGTGCAGAAAACAATAGGAGAATAGACAGGCTGCTGCTTTGGGAGTTCAGAGAAGGAGCGTTTAATCTACTCCTTGAGGAGACAAAACCCACAATGAGTTTTAGAAGGATACTGGAGTTAGCCAGATGAAGACAAGGCCAAATATTGGGAGGAGACTGTATGAACTAAGGTTTAGAGCCGTGAAACTAGTTGCCTGTTTGCCTAGCTTGTCAGTCCACCTAGACCAAGGTTTCCTAACCTTGCACAATAGATATTTTGGGGGCTGGAGTATTGTTGTAGAGGATTGTCCTTTGCATTGTGAATGTCTCCTGAGAAGCAAAATCACCTCTGGTTGAGAACTAGTGTCCTGGGCTAAAATTGAATTAGCTTAAGCTTCCCTGGTGGTTCAGGAGTAAAGAATCTGCCTACCAGTGCAGGAGATGTGGGCTCAAGCCCTGGGTTGAAAAGATTCCCTGGAGAAGTAAATAGTAGCCCACTCCAGTACTCTTGCCTGGGCTGGGAAATCTAATGGACAGAGGAGCCTGGCAGCTACAGTCCACAAGGTCACAAAGAGTCAGACACGAGTTAATGACTGAACAACAAGTTAGGATTAGGAATTTACATTTTGAAACTCAATGCCTTCATGTTTTCTATCCTTTGAACATTTCTTTCAAAATGCCAGCCTAATCTACTAAAGATTGCCATATTTTGTTCAAATATTGAGAAGAGGGAATTGTTATGTGCCAGAGTTCTAGAAGTGTAATAGTGGCTGTGATCAGAACAGTACAAAATTTAGGAGACTAGATTAAAGATTAATAACTCAGGAATTAAATATAGATTTTCACTCAGTTATCAGAACACTAAAATTTAGAATTCCTTAATAGTTTTAACTTTCCCAGCAACCATTTCAGTACCGTCTCGATTTGCTCTAATTTAAAATATAGAAAACTTACAGTACATAGTCAAGCATAAAAATGGCTAGCTGTCATATGTATGTAAGAAGATGAATAATTGTTTTGGCCCATAAGGAAAGACAGGGGCTATGCCATGATATTCTAGTGTTTGAAGAATTATTGGTTTAAAGATGATATCCAGCTCGCTGAAGATTGAGAAAGTAAGATAAATTACAGAGGAACTCTAGGATTAAGTTTAAATGTTCTAGGAGCAAGAGAGGGAGGCTCAATGCCCCTAGCCATCCCAGCTGAGCAGGAAATAGCCGGAGAGACCTCGAAACCCGTATTCCCAAAGAATTGGGCCTCCCATCTCTTGAAGGGGGAATGTTAGGTAGTTAGATAGGAAAAAGGAGCCCAAAATGGTGGTGGCTGAAAGACAAAGGAAAAAGCCTGCAAAAACGGAACAAAGGAAAATCCACTGAGAGGAGTGAGAACTTCAGGTGAAACAGCCAGGCCCCCTTCTTGGCGAGCCCAATTTGTATAGGGCAGGCTCAAGGCCAGAAGGAGACAAACATAAAAGGAGGAAGCCAAGAGGGATTGAGGGCCCTCTCCTTTTGGGTTGCCCTGCCCTCACGCCTAGAGAGTGTACTATCCTTTGCTTGCCAATAAAACTGAGTTATAACTGGAAAAAAAATTTTTTTAATGTTTTAGGGTTTCAATAAGCTTGCTTAGAAACTCATATGTATAAGCCAGATTTTCAATATAAGTAAGTTCAGTTCAGTCGCTCAGTCGTGCCTGACTCTGTGCGACCCCATAGATGGCAGCCCACCAGGCTCCCCCATCCCTGGGATTCTCCAGGCAAGAACACTGGAGTGGGCTGTCATTTCCTTCTCCAGTGCAGGAAAGTGAAAAGTGAAAGTGAAGTTCCTCAGTCGTGTCCGACTCTTTGCAACCCCATGGACTGCGGCCCACCAGGCTCCTCCATCATGGGATTTTCCAGGCAAGATTATTGGAGTGGGGTGCCATCGCCTTCTCTGCAATATAAGTAAATACACATCTAATTACAGTAGATTATTGGTAAAATATTAGTAATAATACGTTCAGAAAACTAAGATCGTGGCATCTGGTCCCATCACTTCATGGGAAATAGATGGGGAAACAGTGTCAGACTTTATTTTGGGGGGCTCCAAAATCACTACAGATGGTGATTGCAGCCATGAAATTAAAAGACGCTTACTCCTTGGAAGGAAAGTTATGACCAACCTAGATAGTATATTAAAAAGCAGAGGCATTACTTTGCCAGCAAAAGTCCATCTAGTCAAGGCTGTGGTTTTTCCAGTGGTCATGTATGGATGTGAGAGTTGGACTGTGAAGAAAGCTGAGCACCAAAGAATTGATGCTTTTGAACTGTGATGTTGGAGAAGACTCTTGAGAGTCCCTTGGACTGCAAGGAGATCCAACCAGTCCATCCTAAAGGAGCTCAGTCCTGGGTGTTCATTGGAAGGACTGATGCTGAAGCTGAAGCTCCAATACTTTGGCCACCTCATGTGAAGAGCTGACTCATTTGAAAAGACCCTGATGTTGGGAAGGATTGAAGGCAGGAGGAGAAGGGGACGACAGAGGATGAGATGGCTGGATGGCATCACCGACTCAATGGGCACGAGTTTGGGTTGTCTCTGGGAGTTGATGATAGACAGGGAGACCTGGCGTGTCGCAATTCATGGGGTCGCAAAGAATCGGAGACGACTAAATGACTGAACTGAACTGAACTGAATAGTACATCTGACTTTTAAATCTCATTTATTTTAAATCACATTGAACAATGTGAATTAGTTTGAGAGGACTACAAAAATATACCAATGATATGTTGAACAGTGGCATAGTCCAAACTGTAACATTACAATCACTTAATATTGCTAAAGGTGAGCAATGGTTTATACTGTTTGATACTTTTTTGGAACTAATTAATAAGCAAAAGTTACACAAGGATCAAATACCATTTTTTTTTTCAAATACCATTTTTTATATTTTTCAAATTTCTCTCCTTATTGTTAACATTAACCAACTACTTTTGATAGTAATTCAGCCAAAATGCACCCCAAAAAGAAGTATTATCACTGCTTTAATTTTCATTTTTGAGTGGTGGTATATAACTGAAACTAGAGTGGTTTTGATGAAAAGCACTTTAGAATTGTTTCCCTTAAATGTTTTTATACAGCTTACAGATATGATTTTACTTAACCTGCCTGTGCTTAAGTTATTAAAAGCCAGCACTGTGTTTTATTTGCCAATGTATCCTTAGTGCCTAGGAGACTATAAAGCATGAAGTAATTACTGTGAGTGAATGAATGAATGGTCTCTGCAACAAATTAAAGCCACAACCGCAACTAAATCTTAACTTAAATCCCTGCGTTTTCTTTTTTTAGCTCCATGCTTTTTCAGTTTCACTGTTATTTTTAAATAATAGGTTTAATTCAATTTTATCTTTTAAATGTTATTTATGTATGTGATTGGAAACATTTCTTTATTAATGACAGTGAATAGTCACCTTGTTGTTGTTCAGTTGCTCAGTTGTATCCAACTCTTTGTGACCACATGGACTGCAGCACACCAGTCTTCTCTGTCCTTCACCATCTCCTGGAACTTGCTCAAACTCACGTCCATCGAGTCGGTGATGCCATCCAAACATCTCATCCTCTGTTGTCCCCTTCTCCTCCTGCCTTCAATCTTTCCCGGCATCAGGGTCTTTTCCAATGAGTCATTTCTTTGCATCAGGTAGCCAAAGCATTAGAGCTTCAGCATCAGCCCTTCCGGTGAATATTCAGGGTTGATTTCCTTTAGGATTGACCGATGTGATCCCTTGCTGTCCACAGGGCTCTCAAGAGTTCTCCAGCAACACAGTTTGAAAGCATCAATTCTTCTGTGTTCAGCCTTCTTTATGGTCCTACACTCACATCCATAGCTGACTACTAGAAAAACCATAGCTTTGACTGTATGGACCTTTGTGACAAAGTAATGTCTCTGCTTTAGAATGCACTGTCTAGGTTTGTCATAGCTTTTCTACAAGAAGTGTCTTTTGATTTCATGGCTGCAGTCACTGTCCACAGTGACTTTTGGAGCTCCAAAAAACAAAGTCTGTCACTGTTTCCCTTGTTTCCCCATCTATTTACCATGAAGGAATGGGACCAGATATGATGATCTTAGTGTTTTGAATGTTGAACTTTAAACCAGCTTTTAGACTCTCCTCTTTCACCTTCATTAAGAGGCTCCTTAGTTCCTCTTTGCTTTCTGCAGTAAGAGTAGTGTCATCTGCGTATCTGAGGTTATTGATGTTTCTCTCGGCAATCTTGATTCCAGCCTGTGCTTCATCTAACCCAGCATTTTGCATGTTGTCTCTGCATATAAGTTAAATAGTCAGGGTAACAATACACAGCCTTGACGTATTTGTTTTCCAGTTTTGAACCAGTCTGTTGTTCCAAGTCCAGTTCTAACTGTTGCTTCTTGACCCCCTTATAGGTTTCTCAGGAGGCAGGTGAGGTGGTCTGGTATTCCCATGCTCATCTACTAGGGGTAAAATTGGGGGAAAAAAATCATCTTTACATGATAGTGCTATTGAGAAATATTACTGGAGTAGATGAAGAGAAATAAATATGTTACATTTGGGTGACTATGCCCTTTTAGATGTGATTTATTTATTTTTACAAAGTAGAATATTAAGGTAGAAATAATAATCATGAATACAATTAGACTTTTTAAATTTTGAGTTGGTTTAAAAATCTGATGTGAAATTATGTTAAGAAATAAATGTCTTTTGTTGATCCAGTGTGTAGAGAACATACATACCATATTAAGTGCTCTGATGTGTATTGGATTTGGCTTTTGATTTACCATGGACAAATCTCTTTTTTTACTGTCACTGTATGCCCTGAAAAGTTAAAAGAGATGTGTGGTTTGGAAGAGTAAGAACTTATGTTATTGGTTATTGGTTAAAGAGCGCAAGTTTGAGAGTTAGAACATTTAGTTTCTAGTTACAATGCTGGGCTTACTACCCACATGACTTGAGTAGGTCATGGAACTTCTCTGAGCCTTATTGGTAAAAATGAAGGATGATCTGTGAGTTTACTTCCAGCTCTGAAACAAATTGCTTATTTGTTTCTGAAATTCACAAGGCTTCTCAAATTCCAGGTTATCTGGAAAACCAGAGTTGTTTTTCAAAATGCCATCACTGTTTTGAAATTCAAATATATTCAAAATACTGACAGTATTTCAAAAATACTGTCAACATTTATTGAACATTTTGCATGAGGTGGATGAGTACCAGGATAACTAAAACAAGGACTTTCCCCTTTCTTGTGTGCCCTTTAAAGTTAGGTTAAATTAATTTTAAGTTAGGTTCATTAATTTTTTTACTAGGATAAATAGAATTTTTGTAAGAACTTTTATTAGAATACATGTGGTGACATCATTTATAATAATAAATATTAATAGAATTAGTGAATATATACATATATATATCTACTGAGGTTTGTTATGCTATGCTAAGTCGCTTCAGTTGTGTCCGACTCTGTGCAACCCCATAGACAACACCCCACCAGGCTCCGCCGTCCCTGGGATTCTCCAGGCAAGAACACTGGAGTGGGCTGCCATTTCCTTCTCCAATGCATGAAAGTGAAAAGTGAAGGTGAGGTCGCTCAGTCGTGTCCTACTCTTAGCGACCCCATGGACTGTAGCCTACCAGGCTTTTCCATCCATGGGATTTTCCAGGCAAGAGTACTGGAGTGGGATGCCATCACCTTCTCCACTGAGGCTTATATCACAAAAATTCCATAATTTATCATTTCCTCAAATTGAAGATTATCCTTAAATAAAATATTAAGTTCCATGTTCAAAGCATACACTGGGAATAGTTTCCAAAACTACCTCTATTATACTTTAGCTAATTTTGATAGTTCTCAAAAATACAGAGAATTGACAAGGAAATCAAAACAACTTGTATGAAAAATTGATACCATGGTGACTCTCTAAATTTTAACTTAAATACAAAGCATGCAGAAAGCCCAGTAATAATTATTAGAAATAGATTGATAAATCTTTGAGTTTTTGAAATGTGGTGATGGCTGTTTAAAAGACATATAGAAAATAGATGGTTAATTGCCAAATTTTTCCTTCTTTTTTTTTCCAGGTCCCAGAACAGTATTTTTCTGGGCTCCAATTATGAAATGGGTAAGTCTTGGGTTTTGGCTGATGCTACTGAAAAAGATATTCTCTGAAAGAGCTTGTTAATTTGAAGTAACTTTTTTGAAGGATGTACTTTAAATGTTCATGGAACGGCTTGAAATAATTTCATACAAATACTCTCAGATGTATCATTTTTACTCTATAAGCGTACTGTCTACTTGGGGTCTTTTGAACTCCTTAGATAAGGAGCCCTTTGGGGAACTTATTATCATCAAAAAGATTATAATTGTGGGCCCTAAGAACATGAAACTTCATTCTAAAATTTTGTGACTATGTAAAACATTAAATTGGTTTGAACTCCCCCCTCCCCCTGCCCAAAATTATCTTTTGTTATTAACTCACTTTGAGAACTTAAGATACTAACATCAAAATAGAGGCAAGGAAAATTAGTCTCAAAAAGCAGAAGAATTCATCCAGGATATATATATATTAACATTTGGTAAATGATAGAATCTGGAACTTCTGACTTCACAATAAATGCTTTTATCCTATGCCAGAGTTTCCATTCATAAAGTTCTCATTTAGCTGAAAAGAAGTAATTGTAATGGCTATTAATAACAAAACATTGATTTTGTGTTGGGCCTGTTTTGGCTTGATGGAGTGCTTCTCAAAATGTCATCCCCGGACCTGCAACGTTGGCATCATCCAGGAACATGTTAGAAACACATATTTTCAGGCCCCATTGCAGATTTACTAAATTTGAAACTATGGGGATGGAGCCCAGTAATTTGTGTTTTAATAATAGGCCCTACAGGTGATTCTGATGACTTTTAAAGTTTGAAAACTACTGGTCTACAGGCTTTCTTTTTATTATTGTAATAAAATGCGCATAAATTTAACATCTTAACCTCTTTTTTAGAGTTGAGTATATCACTGTTCAGTCAATCTCCTGTACTCTCTTTTAATTAATTAATTTATTTTTTTTGAGGCCATGACACATGGCTTGTGGGATCTTAGTTCCCTGATCAGAAATCAAACCTGGCCCATGGCAGTGAAAAGCCTGCATCCTAACCACTGGACCACCAGGGAATTCCCTAATTTATTTTTTAATTGTAGGATAATTGTTCCACAATGTTATGATCTAGGACTCTTAATCTTGCAGAACTAAAACTATGAACCCATTAAACCATAGCTCTTCATTTCCCTCTTCCCCAGCCACTGGCAACTGGCATTCTACTTTGTCTGTGAATCTGACTACTCTGGGTATCATCTATAAATGAAATCATACACTATTTCAGTATTTGTCTTTTTGTGCCTGGCGTTTTTCACTTAGCATGATATCCTAAGATTCATCTGTGTCAGAGTTCCCTTCCTCTTCAAGTCTGAATAATATTTCATTGTATGTATATACCACATTTTGTTTTTTCCGTTTTCTGTTGATAGACACCTGGGTGTCCATACAACATCTGTTCCAGACCCTGCTTTCTGTTCTTTTGTGTATATAACTACAAATAGAATTGTTGAATCATATGGTAATTCTATGTTTACTCTTTTAATAAACTGCTTTGCTATATTCCACAGCGGCTGCACTATTTTAAGTTTCCACCAGCAATCACAAGGTTTCCAGTTTCCATTCATCCCTGCCAACACTTGTTACTTTTTGTCGTTGTTTTATAATACCCTTCCTAATGGGTGTGAAGTGGTGCATTGTTTTGATGTGCATTTCCCTAATATTATTAGCTGTGCTAAGCATCTTTTCATGTGCTTATTGACCATTTTTACATTTTCTTTGGAACGTATTTAACCTCTTTGCCCAAGTTTTAATAAAGTTGTTTTTTGTTGATGGGTTGTAGGATATTTTAATTCTTAAATGTGTAGTTTTAAATTGTTAGAACAGTTCAGAAACTCAGTTGTAAATCTAAGTAGTTAAGAATGTTAGAACTGGAATTAGCTATCCCTCAATTTCATGGCCTTACGCAAGTTCTATCTGTGCCCTTTTGTCTCACCTATATAACAGGATTAGAGTAAATTAGTGATTGGGGACTATATTTACAGAGAACTAGGGAGCAATTCTTTTTTTAGATTTGTATATTGCAAAAAGGCTCTATCAGTTTAAAAAATAAATTACAGAATATCAACTTTAATGATTCTGCTCATACTCTAAGCATTTAAAAGCAGTGTAGTATTAAAAAAATACTATGAAAGGTATATTACTAGTTCCTTCCTCTTCTCTAAGCATTTACAAGCAGTGTAGTATTAAAAAAAATACTATGAAAGGTATATTACTAGTTCTTTCCTCTTCTCTAAGCATTTAAAAGCAGTGTAGTATAAAAAAAAAATACTATGAAAGGTATATTACTAGTTCCTTCCTCTTCTCCCCCTACAAACACTTACAATTATGCATCTACAAAGTGGAATTAATTTCTGAAATATTGTTTCTAGAAACATTATTTTAAAAGTAAAAATGATAAAATAGATAACCAGGGAACTACTGTATAGCAATAGGGAGCTTTATTCAATACCTTGTAATGACCTATATGGAAAAGTATCTAGAAAGAGTGGATACACGTATATGTATAACTGATTCACTTTGCTATACACTGAACTAACACAACATTGTAAATCAACTCCAATAAAAATTTACCAAAAAAAAGTTAAAAGAATGATTTTCTGTGAGGGGTCCTCTGATCACAAATTTGCCACAAATTTGTGAGGGGTCCTCTGATCACAAATTTGCCACAATTTAGATGTTTATTTTACCAATAGCTTTGGACTTCCGGGGTGGCTCAGACAGTAAAACCTCTGTCTACAA
>SJYA01007060.1:0-18583 GCA_006410615.1 Neotragus moschatus
CCAGGCACCCCTCCCGGCGCTGGGGGGGATACAACCCTGAACAAAACACTCGAGGTCTCTGCTGATGGGTCGCTCGTCCAATCAAGCTGGGGAGAGAGGCGAAGTCAACAGGCAATTCCAGTGCAGAGGGAAGTGTATTTCGATGGGTGGGGGGTGGGGACCACAGGGCACTGTGACAGTCAAGAGGCGGGTCACTTGACCAAGGGTCGGGGCAACTTCCCAGAGGAAGTGAAGAAAATGCCGAGGGGAAAGGCCTGAGGTTAGAGGCAGTAACCACCTCAGAGCCATTGACAGCCTCTCTCAGGATGGGGGTGGGGTGGGCAGGGCGGTGGGGTCAGGGCCTGGAGGAGTCTGGACTTTGCTCCAGGGGCCCTGGAGAGCCGAGGAGGGACCTGTTTGGAGTTTGGTTGAGAAAGATTACTCTGGGCAGGTGGGAGAAAGAAGTGGGGAAGGGAGGAGCTCAGGTAGTTGCCTCACTCCTCTGGGGTCATTGAAACTGTGTCTAAAGGACCTGAGGCTAGGCTCCACCCGGGGGTCACTGATTCAGCTGTGGGCTGGGCCCAGGGGAGGGAAAGACTTCACCCCCAGCTCTCCTCTGAGCCCACCGACTGTGAGGGCCACGCCTGTCCTGGACTGGGGATGGGGCACAGGCCTAAATCCGAAGGTCTCTCCAACTTGTTTCCACCTGTGGAAACCTGTTAAGTCCCTCCACTCACCACCTTGCAAGAGAGCAAGGACAATTGTCTGGATCCTTAGGTGCTGTGAACAAAACAATCATCCTTTCCCTGTTCTAGCTGGGGAGGCGGGGAGGCGGGGGAGACAGGCCACACACAGTCACTACGCAGAATACGGCCTCCTGTACGTCTGTTTACTTCTCATCGTGATTTTCCACCTACATCCAGAGGGAGGAGTGACGCTGTGTCCCTCTGCTCCAAACCTGTGTCCCTATCTCACGCAGAGCAGAAGCCGAATTCTTCACCACCGCCCTCCACCTGCTGACCTGACCTCTGCTGCACTTATCTTGAGCCTCTCTGCCCCTCCCCCTGCACAACGATCTTCTTTCTGTTCCTCCACATCCCAGCCCTTGGCACCTGCCATTCATCTTCCCTGACCCCTCGAAATCTCTCTTCCGCAGGATCTTTACCAAAGAGTCTCTTTCTGTCTTTGTTTCAGCAGGAACTTCGCAACTGTTCAGCCTCATTAGTAAGGAGAGAAATGCAAATTAAAACCACAATGAGATACTATTTCACACCCATCAGAAAGATAAAAAGTTAAAATTTGGTCATAGCAAGTGTTGAGGATGTGAGGGCAGGAGGACTTTGGTTCCATGTGGGGGAGAGTGTCCTGGGTATGAGCCACTTTGGAAAAGTTTAGCGTCAGTGAACAACAGGTGACTCTCCTAGCATTCTACTCCCAGGCCTGCTGCATCCCAGAGGTTCTTAGCCCTGGCGGCAGATCCTCTCAGGGAACACCAAAGCCTGGGCCCCACCCTTGCAGCCCTTCTGATTCAATTACCCTGGGTGGGACCCTCTGGCAGTAGCATTTTTGAAAACTCCTCAGGTGATTCTAGTGAGCAGTCAAGGTTGAGAACTGCTGCCTAGCTTTAATCCCAGAAGAAATGAGAATATTTCTTGCACCCTCATTCATAATAGGAAAAAACAAACAAAGTGGAAACAATCCAAATGTTTATCAACAGTAGAAAGGATTAATAAACTGTAATTAATAAATTACAATCCTATAATGGGATACTATACAGTGAGAAAAACAAACTAAAACTCCATGCAACAACAGGGATAAATCTAAAAAATGGTGTTAAGCCAAAAGAACCAACTCAAATACAGTTAGGATTTACACAGGTTCAAAAGCAGGTAAATGAAATCCTTTATTGTCTAGGAATGTATATGGAGGTGGTAAAACTATCAAGAAAAGCAAGGAAATATTTACTGCAAAATTCTGGAGGGTGGTTAGTTGGGGGTGGAAGTGCTTCTAGAGAGGTTTTGATAATGTTTGGGGTTTGTTTTTTTTTTTTTGAGGGGGTTAAAACATTTTTAAAATTGGAGTTGCTTTACCATGTAACAGCAAAGTAATCAGCCAGAAACATACAGATATCCCTCCTCCTTGGATTTCCTTCTCACTGAGGTCACCACAGGGCATTGAATAGAGTTCCTTGGTTCTCATTACTGGTTATCTATTTTATACATATGGATGTCAACCCCAATCTTCAAATCCATTCCAGATAATGTTCTATTTTAAGCACAGAAAGATGTTATTATTAGTCTTGAAACTGTACAATAGGCAATTTAGACACTCTTGCTAAGAATGATATATTTAACACATATTTTAAGTCACCTGAAGGGAAGCGTCTCTGAAGATCCTAGCCAAAGTAGGATCCTGCCTTACAGCGTATCTTTTTTATTCCATTGCCTCCATGCTCAGTCATGTCGGATTCTCCGCGACCCCATGGAGTAGTCCGCCAGGCTCCTCTGTCCATGGGATTTCCCAGGTAGAGTGGGTTGCCCTTTCCTTCTCCAGGGGATCTTCCCCACCCAGGGATGGCGCCTGTGTCTCCTGCACTGGCAGGCGGATTCTTGACCAGAGTCACCGGCGAAGCCCTTTTATTCCATTTACCCCATTCAATTTTCTTCAAAGCACTTAGTAGGGGCTCAAACAAGTGTTTGGTGAATGATTACTGGCCTGACCTTCTCCTAGTCGCCCTGTGCAAGTCACTCAGCCTCTCTGAGCCTCAGTTTCCTCTTCGGTATAAGGTGAGCGTCCTGTCTCCCTGCGATGCCGGATGGGTAGTGGCCGGAGGCGGCTGGTCCTCGAATGCCGTTGCCTGGGCCTCCTGCTCTCCCTTTTGCTGCGGGCGGACACCCGCGCCCTGGAGAAGGTGTAAGGTGCCGGTGGCGGGGCCTTTCTCCATCTGGCAGTGCCCTCCCTTCCGACTGAACTGTCCAGGCGCTTTATCCTGCCGGTTCGCCCACACACCCCTCCCTCCCAGAGACGGCGACGTGGGAGGGAGCTTTGGGCGAGGCGAGGCCCAGGGGCTGCAGATTAGCTCCCGGGGGTGCGGTCCCGGCCGACGCTTTAAATGCTGCGGCGTCAGGTCCTCCCGGAAATGGACCGGCTCTGCCCTCCGCCCCACCTCGCGCCCTGCGCCCGGGGCCGTGGCCCTGCGGCGCCCTCTGCTGGCTGTCATGTGGGGCTGGACGCACACGCCGTGGATGGGGATGAAAACTGGTCCAGCTGCCTTGAAGAGCAGTTTGGGAAAACCGCTTAGAGCCACGACGAGGTGGCCGAGTGGTTAAGGCGATGGACTGCTAATCCATTGTGCTCTGCACGCGTGGGTTCGAATCCCATCCTCGTCGGCTTGTAGCTTCCAAGCCCTGCCTTTAGCTGGAGCTTCCCACGTGGTGCTTGTGGTTTTTAAGAGGAGAAACAAAAACCCTCTTCTGCCAATGCAGATGACACGGATTCCATTCCATCAGGAAGATCCCCTGGAGGAGGGCCTGGGCCTGGGCCTGGAGAATCCATTTCCCTCAGCAAAGGCAATTATTTTTACCAGCGTCTTGTATGACCAGCCAGAGATAGTCTGTATAGAGACAAGGAGATATATTTGTACACCCCTTTTTATATAACACCAATGGGAGCCTATACTTTAGCCTACTTGCTTTTACCTCTCAAGTAACTACACTGCGTGTCTTGAAAGTTGTTCTATATCTTTACGCGTAGCTCCCGTAACCCCTTGCAGGGCTGCAGACTCTTTCATTGTATATTATACCATAATCACACAATTTATCTTACAAGGGGACTTGTGATAGGCATTTAGATTAGAATATAATTTTTTGCTACTATAAACAAGGGGGCAATTTCAGTGAATGTCTTGTACACACATCTTTGACCTGAAGTGCAAAGATATCTTATAAAAAATATTGAGGGAATTCCTTGGCAGTGGCTAGGACTCTTCGCTCTCATTGCCCTGAGGGTCTGTGTTCAATTCCTGGTCAGGAAACTGAGATCCTGCAAGTCATTTGACATGGCAAAAAAAGTTGTTGATACATTTGTCCAAATGTCCTCTAACGA
The DNA here is from genome assembly GCA_006410615.1 of Neotragus moschatus. NCBI lineage: Eukaryota > Metazoa > Chordata > Mammalia > Artiodactyla > Bovidae > Neotragus > Neotragus moschatus. The sequence continues at coordinate 4,084 of SJYA01007060.1, forward strand.
GGTTAAACTAAATTATACTTCCACCAGCAGGGAGCTGGGGTCCCTTTTCAAAACCTTTTTTTTTTTTTNTCTTCCCCACCCAGGGATGGCGCCTGTGTCTCCTGCACTGGCAGGCGGATTCTTGACCAGAGTCACCGGCGAAGCCCTTTTATTCCATTTACCCCATTCAATTTTCTTCAAAGCACTTAGTAGGGGCTCAAACAAGTGTTTGGTGAATGATTACTGGCCTGACCTTCTCCTAGTCGCCCTGTGCAAGTCACTCAGCCTCTCTGAGCCTCAGTTTCCTCTTCGGTATAAGGTGAGCGTCCTGTCTCCCTGCGATGCCGGATGGGTAGTGGCCGGAGGCGGCTGGTCCTCGAATGCCGTTGCCTGGGCCTCCTGCTCTCCCTTTTGCTGCGGGCGGACACCCGCGCCCTGGAGAAGGTGTAAGGTGCCGGTGGCGGGGCCTTTCTCCATCTGGCAGTGCCCTCCCTTCCGACTGAACTGTCCAGGCGCTTTATCCTGCCGGTTCGCCCACACACCCCTCCCTCCCAGAGACGGCGACGTGGGAGGGAGCTTTGGGCGAGGCGAGGCCCAGGGGCTGCAGATTAGCTCCCGGGGGTGCGGTCCCGGCCGACGCTTTAAATGCTGCGGCGTCAGGTCCTCCCGGAAATGGACCGGCTCTGCCCTCCGCCCCACCTCGCGCCCTGCGCCCGGGGCCGTGGCCCTGCGGCGCCCTCTGCTGGCTGTCATGTGGGGCTGGACGCACACGCCGTGGATGGGGATGAAAACTGGTCCAGCTGCCTTGAAGAGCAGTTTGGGAAAACCGCTTAGAGCCACGACGAGGTGGCCGAGTGGTTAAGGCGATGGACTGCTAATCCATTGTGCTCTGCACGCGTGGGTTCGAATCCCATCCTCGTCGGCTTGTAGCTTCCAAGCCCTGCCTTTAGCTGGAGCTTCCCACGTGGTGCTTGTGGTTTTTAAGAGGAGAAACAAAAACCCTCTTCTGCCAATGCAGATGACACGGATTCCATTCCATCAGGAAGATCCCCTGGAGGAGGGCCTGGGCCTGGGCCTGGAGAATCCATTTCCCTCAGCAAAGGCAATTATTTTTACCAGCGTCTTGTATGACCAGCCAGAGATAGTCTGTATAGAGACAAGGAGATATATTTGTACACCCCTTTTTATATAACACCAATGGGAGCCTATACTTTAGCCTACTTGCTTTTACCTCTCAAGTAACTACACTGCGTGTCTTGAAAGTTGTTCTATATCTTTACGCGTAGCTCCCGTAACCCCTTGCAGGGCTGCAGACTCTTTCATTGTATATTATACCATAATCACACAATTTATCTTACAAGGGGACTTGTGATAGGCATTTAGATTAGAATATAATTTTTTGCTACTATAAACAAGGGGGCAATTTCAGTGAATGTCTTGTACACACATCTTTGACCTGAAGTGCAAAGATATCTTATAAAAAATATTGAGGGAATTCCTTGGCAGTGGCTAGGACTCTTCGCTCTCATTGCCCTGAGGGTCTGTGTTCAATTCCTGGTCAGGAAACTGAGATCCTGCAAGTCATTTGACATGGCAAAAAAAGTTGTTGATACATTTGTCCAAATGTCCTCTAACGAGGTTAAACTAAATTATACTTCCACCAGCAGGGAGCTGGGGTCCCTTTTCAAAACCTTTTTTTTTTTTAATCTTTCCCCATCTGATAAGGGGAAGTGAGATCTCCTAGTTACAATTTGTATTTACATGATCGGGGTGGAGCAGTTTTCACAGCCTGTGTCCTTTTCCTTTTCTCAGTGTCCTGAACTGCATCTCTGTCGTTTGGTCACTGATTTGATGAACTTCCTAATCAATAAAAACTCTTTGTATATTAGGCTAGCTGACCCTGTTGATTAGATCATTAACCGCTGAGTGGATCAATCAGAGTTCATCTCTGCCGGGAAAAAGACATTGCCCAGGAAAAGTTCAATGAATGAATCAAGGCTCAACCTTCACCCTTACCCGTGATTTAAAAAAACAAAACCTCTTGAGTGTCTCCCACCTGCCTGGACACAGTGATTCAGCCCTGGGCCTGACTCAGAAGTCCCTCTGAGAATCAAAAGTCACCATCTCAGAATACAAAAGGGTTTCAAGGGAAGTTTCTGGGTCCAAGTCTGTGGGCTGGGGACTCCAAGATGGACCAGCATTTTTTGTTCCCATTTGCTGAGCGCCTGCTGTGTGCCAAGTTCTGTGCGGGAGCTTCACCTGCGTTAGGTGTCCCGTTAGCATCCCCAAGTGGTATTTGACACTCTTGAGGAACAGTTAATACATTACAATGCAGACAGATTAGCCATCTGTCAGAAAGGAGAAAACTCTAGATATAATAGAGTGGAATCATACCAAGACATGAAGTGATAAAAAGCCAGGTGCAGAACAGCATGTATAATGTGATGCCATTTGCATAAAGAGGGAGAAATATGTGAGTATTTCTTAGAAACACAGAAACAGCCATTGGCAGGAGGACTGGAAACTGGTCTCTGGGATTGTCTCTGAGGAGGGGATCTGAGTGGCAACCAAGCAGGAGCAGGAGAAGATGGTCTGTTACCTGCCCTTTCCTGTGTCTTAAAAAATGTTTAAATCACTTGCAAGTATTAACCTCATTAATTTTTAATAGGGTAGCAAAAGTTGTCCATCACAGATAATCTGTTAAATACATCAGTCCAATCAATGGAATACTTTGCAGCTGGCAAAATCTCAAATCCTGTCTAAGAGTATATAGAGCCTCCCCAGGCTCCCATCTCTCTCATAGAAAAAGCCAAAAGGCTCACGATACCATGAGACTCTGTGGAACTGGGCTCCTCATGGCCCCTCTGAGCTCACTTTCGGGACGAGGCTGCAGCCACAGTGGACCACGCCAGCCTCAGCCACTTGGCATGCAATGCTCCCTTTCTGTGGAGTCTCTTCCCCGGAGACGGCCACCTGGGTCACCTCACCTGAGGGACGTCTCCTCTGGCACCGTGCCACCCCCCTCTACCCTCCTCCAGTCTCACACTCCTTACCCACCCACACACTCCAGTACTCCACACATATCTGACACCATGTGTATTNGCTCCCTTTCTGTGGAGTCTCTTCCCCGGAGACGGCCACCTGGGTCACCTCACCTGAGGGACGTCTCCTCTGGCACCGTGCCACCCCCCTCTACCCTCCTCCAGTCTCACACTCCTTACCCACCCACACACTCCAGTACTCCACACATATCTGACACCATGTGTATTTTATTTATTTTGCTGATTGTCCTTCAGATCAGAGGTTGGCAAACAATAGCCCCCAGGCCGATTCAACCCGTGGTTTATTTTTCTATGGCCCTTGTGCTACAAATAGCTTTAAAAAAAAAAGAAAAGAAACCACTGGACACCCAGGGAGGTCCACGAACAGCTTTTACAGACAAATATTTTATCAGTTTGAGGAAAGGAAGCTCTACCCAGGTAGGAAGTATCTGTTTGGTTCACTGCTGTGACCTAAGCCTGGTTTACAGTAGGTGCTCAATAAATATTAGCTGAATGAATGAACTGATATAACCTTTTAAGTGAAAACGAAACATTCAGGTGATCGGAATATCTCACAGGCTGCCTGTTGTGCAGAAGTTAATAAATAATATCTACATGTAGGCCCAGACTGTACAATTAGACCCAAGAATCCAGTTACTTCTGAGGTGGGAGCAGACAGGGGTGGGAAGGAGACTTCTTTTTCTCCAAACTGTTTTGGTTTTTTAAAAATTATTTTATCATTCTTATTGTTATTTTATGTATCTTTATTTATTTTTTTTTTTGGCCATGCCATGAGACATGTGGACTCTTAGTTCCCTGATCAGGGATTGAACCTGTGACCCCCTGTGTTGGAAGCATAGAGTCTTAACCACTGGACCAATCCCTCCAAACCATCTCTGAATGGTATGAATGTTTTATTTCAGACAAGATCAGGCAGATTCAGGGTGGTATGGCTGTAGACTCAATGTCTATTTCAGATGCATGTCACTATTTCAAATAAAACACTTTTTCATGAAAAAATCCAACCACAAAACCCAGGCGAAAAACTGTCTGCCGCTGAGACCTGGTTTCTTCATCTAGTGGAGGAGCATAGTAAGTAGGGTGACCAGCCGGCCCCGCTTGCCCAGGACTGCAGAAGTTCTGGGATGTTCCTGGGCAAACAGAAAGAGGTGATTTCCGTGGTTAGAAGGCAGTCGTCCAAAGCCTTGAGGGTGGCAGGCGGATGTACGGAGACTGGGTGGGGCCCTGACGGTAGACGTCTCTACACCTGCTGGGCCAGCGTTGTGCCTGGAGGTCACTGATGCTCCAGACCCGACACGGGTCCCTGGGATCTCGCGAAGGTGCACTGCACTTCTTGCCCAGCTCATCTCCGTGCACTTGCCATGGGGGTGGCCACGCATTATCTCACAGAGTACCTGGAGCACTAATTTGCCTTGGCAGCCTCGCCCCTCGGGACTGCTGATAGCACCCTGTTATCTCCACTTCTGGGCAGAAGGCTGAACCTGTTTCCAGGAGAAGCCCCAAGGCCTCCTCTCTCCCCACCTGCACCCACCTGGAGACTTTTGTGCCTCTCTGGACAAAGATAAGTGGGAGATACTGCCAAGGAGGGGAAAGTGAGAACCACCATGTCCTTAGGTCAAAGGCTGTCACAAGATGCTACCCAGCCTGGGGCTCATCTGCCCCTCTCCCCACTGCTCACCTGCTCCAGCCTCTGTGGCCTTACTGCTTCCTCTTCACATAGGCTCTGTCTTGGCCTTTGCTGTTCCCTCTGCCCAGAATGCCCTTTGTCGGCTCTTCCTAGGGCCGTTCCCCGCTCACCCGTCACCTCAGAAATGCTCCTGTCATCACCCTTTGCCACTGCTGCCACACTGGCCCATCTGGACGCCCCAGCAAGCCCTGAGTGCTAGGAGAGGTTGTTGCTGTTCAGGTCACTAAGTCATGTCTGATTCTTTACGACCCCATAGACTGTAGCCCCCCCAGGCTCCTCTGTCCTCCACTATCTCCTGGAGTTTGCGAGAATTCATGTCCACTGAGTCTGTGAGGCTATCTAACCACCTCATCCTCTTCTGTAAAACAGTCAAGATTATCAACCCCATTTTACAGATAAAGAAACCGAGGCTCAGAGAGGTGACATGCCAACATGTTCAAGTTACAGTGAGCAAGCAATGGAATGTCCCTGGCTTAGTGGGTTAGGATTTTATAATAAACCAGCCAGACACAAACAAGCTCCTGTGCCACTGAGCCCACAGGTGAGGGAGGAATCTGCCAGTCGGAGGGACCCAGGTGAGTCAGAGGAGTGAGACCCCAAGGGACCCCACGCTGAGGTCACAGGGATGGGCAGGTGAGAGAAGGAAGTGAGGAGACATTCCCAGCAGCAGAGACTGCTGACCACCGTGACTAAGAAGCCCGGGGGCAGCTGAGTGCTCCAGGATGCGAGAGTACTTCAGGTGGCAGAAGCTCCTCGCTGAGAGCCCCAGGCCCCTTGGGCCCACTCCCCCAGGTGGCTCCAGCCACCGTGGGCCAGAGCAGGCATGCTCCGGCCTCAGCAGCTTTGCATGTGATATTCCCATTCTGTAAATAACTCCCCCACAGGTGGCCCTGGCAGTTCTTGAGATTGCCAGTCTTTTTTTAAAATTAGAAATGTCCAAATGGGAGTTTAGAAAACCATGGTCTGGGGGCTTCCCCAGTGGTCCAGTAGCTGAGACGCTCCGCTCTCAATGCCCAGGTTCCCCCCTTGGTCAGGGAACCAGATCCCTCACGCCACAACTAAGTTTGTGTGCTGCCGTGAAGATTGACAATCCTGCGTGTTGCAACTAAGACCCAGTGCAAATAAAAACTTAAAAAAAAAAAAACCTGTTGTTTTTAATGTTTGTATTTAATATGTTAACACTTTAAAGACATGTATACACATCTCTGCAGAGCACAAACCTAGGGTCCTGCCTAGCCCTACCACCTGTGATTGTATAATCCTGATTGTATAATCCTTCTTTAGAACTACAACCACCATGTAGACCGGGAGCTAAAACCTCAACAAGCCATCTCAGAAGCCCTCCTCGAAGGCACATGTACACAGACACACACACACCCTCTATCTTGACGTCACCTTGCTGTTCTCACTGATTCTAGAGACAGGGTTGCCAAACAAAATACAGATATCCATAGAACCAGAATTTAGGGGGTTTACGATGGTTATGCACACACTGCTGTAATTAAAATGGATAAATTCCAAGGACCTACTGTATACCAGATGGAACTCTGCTCAGTGTTAAATGGCAGCCTGAATGGGAGGAGGGTCTGGGGAAGGAGAATGGATACATGTACATGTATGGCTGAGTCCCTTCCATGTTCATCTGCAACTGTCACAACATTGCTAATCAGCTTTACCCAATCAAAAGAAAAAGTTCTAAGTATGAAAAAAAAAAAAAAAGAATCTCACATAACCACAATAAACTTTTAGTATCAGACTGCGCGGGACAGACTTCTTTATCTGAAATTCAAAATTAACTGGCTATCTTAGGGCTTCCCCGATAACTCAGTGGTAAAATCCACCTGCCACGCAGGAGATGCAGAGGAGCTGGGTTCCATCCCTGGGTCGGGAAGATCCCAGGGACGACTACTCACTCCAGTATTCTTGCCTGGGAAATCTCATGGACAGAGGAGCCTGGTGGGCTAGAGTCCATGGGGTTGCAAAGAGTCAGACACGACTGAGCATGAGCATACAGGTGCACAAAGGGCTCGAATTTTTATTTGCTAAATCTGGCAGCCCTGCTTAGAGGCTGGCGCTATAGCACTCAGAGTACAATCCCTAACCAGTCCCCCGTTGGTGATGGGCAATGAGGTTACTTCTCATCTTCTGCTCCCTGGGAGCGACAGTCCCAGGGAAATCCTAGCACAAAGGGCACTGACCTCATCTACAATTGTATCTATAGGGCGTGTTTCTCGAAGTGGCTTAGTCACTCTCTGCCTGGATTCCTGTGGCCAGGATGTCAGGGCGTCCACGCCTTAGACCCGCTCCCTGTCTCCCCTGACAGCAGCTACCTTCTCTCTCTTAGGCTATCCCTCGACCTTGCGCTTTCTCCTTGTCTCTCTCCCTCTCTTTCACTCTGGGTATCTCTGACTGTTCTGTTTTTCTGTCTCACCTCGTGTACGTTTCTGTCTCCCTGGACTCTGTCTCAGTCTCTCCTAGTCTTTCTCTGTATTTCTGCCTCTCTCAACTTCTCATTTGACACAGCACCTCTCTCTATAAAATACTTAGAAGTTTTGAATTTTTTTAAGGGAATTAAAACCATTGTTTAAAATTAATTGGAGGATTACTTGACAACATTGTGATGATTTTTGCCATACATCAACATGAATTGGTCACTGGTACACACGTGTCCTCCCATCCTGAAACCACCCCCAACTTCCCTCCCCACCCTATCCCTCAGGGTTGTCCCAGAGCACTGGCTTTGGTGCCCTGCTTCATGCAAAGCTTTGAATTAAAAAGAAATTAATTTGGCCGCGTTGGGTCTTAGTTGCGGCGCGAGGAATCTTCGTTGCACACAAGATCTTTTCGTTGTGGCCTCTGAACTCTCTTGTTTCGGTGTGAGGGTTTAGCTGCTCCACGGCATGTGGGATCTGAGTTCCCTGACGATCCAACCCGTCTCCCGCTGCATCAACAGGTAGATTCTTAACCACTGGACAGCCAGGGAAGTCCTGTATATAAAGTACTTAGATGGGTGGGCAAAGACATATTTGGAAGGATGTTTGCTGTAGCATGGCCCATAACATAGTTGTGAAAATTAATAAAGGGTTATTGTTGTTCAGTTGCTAAATCTGAATGATTTAGTCTCTTTGCAGCTTCATGGACTGCAGCACACCAGGCTTCTCTGTCCTGTGCTATCTCCTGGGGTTTGCTCAAGTTTCTGTCCATTGAGTCAGTGATGCCTTCTAACCATCTCCTCCTCTGCCGCCCTCTTCTCCTTTCACCTTCGATCTTTCCCAGCATCGAGGTTTTTCCCAATGAGTTGGCTCTTCACATCAGTTGGCCAAACCTCACTAAAACGGAGTTGGGAGGCCAGAAAGGGGAGCTCTCACGCATATACCACTAGAAGCCAATACAGACCCCAACAGGAGACGTCCCTCCCATCTGCGGTTGGAAGGGACACTATTTTACTACTGCCAGCAGGAATAAGAAAGATTTCCTCCTTACTTGTCAACAGCTTGGCCACTGAGAGACTGTCACAATGCAGCCAATGAGAAGGCACTGTCCTTCAAACTCCCAGTTTCCTCCAGGGGCCTTTATGTTTATAACAGCCTCTCCCACTTCCCCTTCTCCTCCGTAAAAGTTTCCTCTCCTTTATTTTACTGGACTTGCACTGAGTTTGCCACCTGTGCATGTCCCAAGTTGAAATTCTTTGCTGTTCCTGAATAAACTCATTTTATTGGTTAACAACAACAACCACCGACTGTGTTATTGTTTTAGGTTAACAGAGTCAAACTGGAAACCTAAATACTCATTGATAAATAAAAGGTCCATCCTCACCAGGAGGGTCAGGCAATCATTAAAAATACCACCACAATGACAAGAAAGATGTTGAGAGATAAATCATGGAGTGAAAAATGCAGGTTATAATATATAGAGACAAGAAGTAAAGCATTCACCTATTTTAAGTTTCAACCCAAGGACATGTATTTCATTATTAAATGATCACTGATTGTCTGTGGGGTGGGATGAGGAATGGTTTCCACTTTTTTATATTTTTCTGCTTTACCTGTCTTCTATTTTCTAAACAATAAGCATTATAGTTGTTTGTTTAAGGGGACCCTGGTGACTCAGCGGTTAAGAATCTGCCTGGAACGCAGGAGATGCTGGAGACGCAGGTTCAATCCCTGGGTCAGGAAGATCCCCTGGAGGAGGGCATGGCAACCCTCTCCAGTATTAGTGCCTGGAGAATCCCATGGACAGAGGAGCCTGGCGGGCTACTGTCCCTCAGGTCACAAACTGTCAGACACAATCGAAGCAACTGAGCACGCATTATAGTTCTTAACATCGTACATATTTGCTCTTTGTCATTTTATGTATTTATACACAGGGGCACGCTATTTTTTCCTGAGCCATCTGAGAGTAACTTGGAGACATCCTGTCCTTTACTTGTATCATTTTGGGGTGGCTGCTCCTCGTGGCATGCAGGATCCTAGTTTCCTGACCAGGGACTGAACCCGTGCCCCACGCAGTGGGAGCAAGGAGTCATGACCCCTGGACCACCAGGGATGTCCCGTCACGTCCTTTAAATTCTTCCACGTCTCTCTCCTAAGAACAAGGACATTCTCTCATGTGACTGTGGTGTAACTCAAAATTAGGAAATCTCACACTGATAAAATACTGTTACTTGTTCCACAATCCTTATCCAATTGTTAGCAATTGATCCATGAACACCCTTTAGAGCAACCCCCATAACATCAAGGATCCAAGCTGGGATCATGCAGCTTTGCAGTGGGTTGCAGCCTCCCTGGTCTTCTCTGACATTTTGGAAGAGGTGGAGCTGTTTCGCAGACTATCTCCCAGTTTGGACGAGTTGCCTGATGTTTCCTTACAACGGTCTGTGTGTGTGCTGTCATGTCTGACGCTGCGACTCCCAAGGATCGTAATCCGCCCGGGTCCTCTGTCCATGGGATTCTCCAGGCAAGAACATTGGAGTGGGTTGCCATTTCCTTCTCCAGAGGATCTTCCTGATCCAGGGATCAAACCCGGGTCTCCTGCATTGGCGGGCACATACTTTACCACTAGTGCCACTTGGAAAGCTGTTCCTTACAACTAGACTCTAGTTAATGTTTTTCTGTCGGGACTCTCAGAAGTGCTGCATTCTCCAGTGTGCCCCATCAAGTCACCCATGACTTGTCCCATTATCAGTGATATTAATTCTGATCCCTTGGTAAAGGAGGATTCTGCTAGGTGAGTTCTCCACTGCAAAGTTAATTTTCAGTATTTACTTTTACTTATTTTGCTATGCCGTCTTAGTTGTGGTATTCAAACTCTTAGTTGTGGCGTGTGGGATCTGGTTCCCTGACCAGGGATTGAACCTGCGCCCCCCGCGTTGGGAACATGGAGTCTTAACCACTGGAGCACAAGTAAAATCCCAAAGTTAGTGATTTTTTCTTTGTAAATAATTTGAGGGGTGATCATTTGAGACCAAACAGTCTAGATGATTTTTATAAGCAGAAAAAGTATCATTAAAGTCTTGCAACCTGTAAGAACTGAGCTTGCCCACCCAATTCTAACCAACAATGGAGTGGCCCTAGCCCAACTATTATACAATAGGTGTGCTGTAAGACTAGCCCGTCTTACAAGACAGAATTTCCTACATTAGCCTAAGGATGGCTTCCCTGGTGGCTCAGGCGGTCAAGAATCGGCCTGCAATCTCTTTGCTACCCTATGGACTATAATTCACCAGGCTCCTCGTCCATAGGATCCTCCAGGCAAGAATACTGGAGTGGGTTGCCATGCCCTCCTCCAGGGGATCTTCCCAACCCAGGGATGGAACCCAGGTCTCCTGCACCACAGGTACCTTCTTTAGCTGAGCCACCAGCGAGGCCACACATGCAGAAGGATCCTACATAAGCCTATTTAACTCAGAAGGGGAGTACTTTCCAGGTGTCCCGCAGCAGAGGCAGGGTGCAGAACCGACTTTCCAGATGTCCCACAGCAGAGGCAGGGTGCAGGACAGGCCCATGGCCTCCGCTCTCCGCGTGTGGAACCCGCTGCTGCGCTGTTTCAGGGCTGCTGCTAAGGCACCTGAGGTCTTGTTTCATAGAACAAGGTCACTTCTTGCCTCACTGGAGCTCCCAAACGTGTGTGTCTGTGGTGGAGAACAGTGGGGACAGGGGTGGCAGGGAGGTGGGTCTGTTCTCCAGGGAAGACAAGCCCGGTAAGGCCAGCTGGTGAAGGGTCAGAGCGGAGATCAGAGCCAGATGGGACTCACTCATGACAGACAAGAACTTCCCCTTAAAAAGCACAACAGTCTTCCATAGGCTCCCCAAGCCCAGGCTTCAGCAAACTGAGGTTAATAAAAGCAGGCATTACAGGTTACCAGTTGGATAAATCATGAGATTTATTTACATTTCACTTTAAAAGCCAGAACATAACAAACGTCACTTTCTGGAAAGTCATCTTATTAGAAATACATGAAGTGCACTTAATACAATAAAACTTGTTTCTTGGTACCACTGTGAGACCACCATCAGGTTCCCTCAAATGAAGGTTTTGTTAAATTTCCCTCTAAACCTAGGCTGAGATGATCTCAATTCGGAAGGGTCAGAGCTAAATTTTTCCAGAAATTACAGTGAAGAAGCTGTACCACCACCTGGGCCCTCGCAAGCGACAGCACGAGAGAAAGTTACTTTGCCCCACAGGACCCGGTCCCTGCCAGTTCCCGAGCATGTGCAATCTCAGCGGCAGGGAGGGTGAGGCCCCCAGCAGTGGTGTCCAGGCCCAGAGCCCTGGGTCACCTGCAACTTCAGCCACTAACCAACAAAAATATCCCTAATTCAGACAGGAGGTCTAACAGGGAAAATGAACCTAAATGGGGGCCCTCTGGTCTACCAGAGGCTCTGCTCCTCCAGATGAGACAGCCCATGGCCTTATTTACTAACAGTGGTGAAACAGGGTGAACTTCAAGCTGCTTGAGCTGTTAGCAAAGCAAGTTTCTGGCGGACAGTTTCCTTAACTGCTCCCAGAGATGTGCTGCACCTCCCGACCTGCAGGTCTTGTCAGAGAGACAGCAGGTGGGGAGGCTGGACCTCCCCTAGCCCCTCCACCTCAGAAGGCAGGTCTTCGCACACTGATTTATGTGTTGAAACCAGTTTTATAAGGAAAAAGTTTGCGATAGGAAAGCAACCGTCAGGTTAATCTAAGTTGCCAAGTAAGAGATGAAAGAACTAGGACCCACTGGGGCCCCAGAACTTCTTACTCATCTGAGGACCCCTCTTTGTGCTTCGAGGACAAGAACGTAAGCAGGTTCCCAAACAGAGAGGCAGACATGAATAAGTCATTGGAAAATAACTCGTTAGTTTGAAAAAAATCAGAACCCAAAGCTGTGGCCCTCCCACCTCACTTAAGTTGACCCTTCTCCTTGCTTAGGAATCAATGGAGTTTAAGTTTCCTAAGCCAGAAACACTTCTTTTCACTAAAAATATGCGGTTACACCTTACCCTAAGAAGGCACCATGCAGGCATTTAAGGTTGAACCAATTAATCCTAAGAGTGTACAGGAATGGGAGGGAACCAGCACTCATCAAAACTTCCAGCATCAGACCACGGTAAGCTCAGGACACCCACTCCCACGGGACTTGTGAACCGTTTCCTATGAGGTGACTCCAGCTTCTGACGGCTGCTGCCAACAGCCAACAAACAGGAGCCCACACAGCGTGGGAGCAGCTCCATCACCCACGAGACACCTTACCACCAGAGCCCACACACCCCGGGGGCAAGGAGAGGAGATGCTGGTCTCACCTGTGCTATTCACGACCCAGAAAAGGTCCTGGCTGGCTCAGAGGGCCTGAGAGATCGACATGGGACAGAACAGGAGGCGCGAGCCTGACGTACGGACAGGGGGGCAGCTGGGCTCCCTTCCGGAGACGGGACAGAGGCTCCTCGGGGCGGCTGAGGAGCAGGACGAGATCAGACGGGAGACACGCAGGTGAGTGGAGCCCCCAGGGAGGGCGGGCCCGTTCCCTGTGCGAGTGACTCTGCCCTAACACCAGGCCTGCTCCCAGGCATGCTGCACACTCAGGGGGCAAGTCCCATTCTCCACACGGAGCCGAGGCTGGGCGCAGCCTGGGCGCCTGCTCACTGGTCGATGATGGAGCGCTGCAGCACCTGGTTGATCATGTCCTCCTCATCCACGTCGTAATCCTGCGGACAACACAGACGCTCAGCAACCGAGTACAGCTGAGGGACTCACTGTGGGTCGGAGAAGCAGGGCATCCGAGCAGAGCTCTGGAGAAGGGCCAGGGCCCAGCTGCATGGGCTGCAATGCCAGCTGCCTGACCCTGGGCAGCTGTTTGACTTCCATGCCACAGCTGCCTCACCCTGACCGTGAACATGCCCACGGCACCCTCAGACGGGTGGACACCTGCGTGAAGCCTGGCACAGACCAGGTACTCAGCTGGAGTGCCCGGGGTTAAAACAGCCTCTTTGATTCAATGAGGCAAAGTTATCAACTTGGGCTTGTCTTGGCAACTGTATTCATCTTTAACAAAAAGATGCTAATTTTGAAGTCTGAATTTCAGATATTCTCATTACAAGAGTAAATTACTCTATAGGACAACTTAGGTAAGAGTCATGCTTTCCATCTTAGGTCCTGAAACACAGCCATTGAGACTGAATGCTATTCTCAAATCCTAACCTGACACCTATGTATGTAAATAAAAGGTTTACCTGAGACAACTAGCTGGATCTGCCACCATAATGCCAAGACAACAGTGTGCCCTTCAAACCACTCAGCTCCAGAGGAAGGATGCAAACTTGATGGCCACGTTTGGCTATTTTTATTATTATTATTATTATTTAAAAAAAAATTTTTTTTCCTTCCATCTCAGGTGTACATGTGTTCCCAATCTTGAACCCCCCCCCACCTCCCACCCCATATCAACTCTCTGGATCATCCCCGTGCACCAGTCCCAAGCATCCTGTATCCTGTATTGAATATAGACTGACGATTTGTTTTTTACATGATAGTATACATGTTTCAGTGCCATTCTCCCAAATNCCCCCCCCACCTCCCACCCCATATCAACTCTCTGGATCATCCCCGTGCACCAGTCCCAAGCATCCTGTATCCTGTATTGAATATAGACTGACGATTTGTTTTTTACATGATAGTATACATGTTTCAGTGCCATTCTCCCAAATCTTCCCACCCCCTCCCTCTCCCTCAAAGTCCAAAAGTCCATCATTATTACTAATGGAAAAAAAAATCTGGCTGCCCTAGGTCTTCATTATGGCACACGGAGTATTCAGTTGCGGCATGAGAGATCTAGTTCCCTGAACAGGGATCAAACCCAGGCCCCCTGCATTAGGAGAATGGAGTCTTAGCCACTGGACTCCCAGGGAAGTCCCAGAGTGTTTGATTTGACCTGAAGTACTTTAAGAAATAAGTATGGGACACTTCACATGAAATTCTGCCTTTCCAGCTCCTTGGTATTGGGACAGGAAGGAACCTGGCAACACAGTGCCCGGCTCCGCCCCCATCAGCTGGAGCTGCTGGCAGCATGATGAGTTAAATACTGTCCAGCTTGCAACTCCCTAGGACAATCACTTCCATGACTTGCCTGGACCCATGGGCTTCTGAGCTTAAGGATCCCAAACCAGGTTCTGTAACAACTAGAAGCCACATATGAAAGAAAGTGGGTTCCCTTCCTTAAACGCCACAGAGCTGTCATTCCAAGATGTGTATAAGAGACAGAGGAGACGCTGGTCTCACCTGTGCTATTCACGACCCA
>SJYA01007061.1:0-18882 GCA_006410615.1 Neotragus moschatus
TTTTACTGTTATTCTCATTTTGCAAATAAGGCTCAGAGAGGTAGGTTGTTCATGGTCAAACAGCTAAAAAGTAGAAGAACCTGGATTTGAAATCAGGCAAGCAGATTTCGTATGCCTGACCACCCATATGCCTTCTTATTATAATAGAAGTAAATGTTTGATACAACAGTTTGGAAAGGAAGTACTTTAACAACAAAAAGAATCCCCATTTGTTAAAATATATTGATATATCCTAAATGTGTATATTTCTGTTTTGAATGAGAAAAGAAAAGGAATATAAAACTAAGGTTAGATAAGGACTTTGATACCTAAATGCATTGGCTAGCATTTACTTTTTAAATGTGATTAATGCTATAATGACTTTTCCTGTTAATTATAAACTTAGAGACTAAAGTCCAGAGTTAGCAAACTCATTCTTCCTAAAGTAATTAGGGGGCTGTGTACATTTGGGAGTTCTCTGGTGGCTCAGACGGTAAAGCATCTGCCTACAATGCGGGAGACCTGGGTTCAGTCCCTGGGTTGGGAAGATCTCCTGGATAAGGAAATGGCAACCCACTCCAGTACTCTTGCCTGGAAAATTCCATGGACGGAGGAGCCTGGGCTACAGTCCATGGGGTCGCAAAGAGTCGGACACGACTGAGCGACTTCAATGTTGATGTCAATGTACATTTGAGAACATTTTAGAAGTAGAAAATGTAATAATTTAGAAAAAAAACTGTGCCCCTGGTCTGTGTAGAGTTCATTTTTTAAATTAATAGAAAATAGCTTTAATCTGAAAGATAATTGGGTTGACCCGAATTTTGGATTGACTTGCAGTCCTCAGTTGGCTGGCCTTTAGGGCATCTATGGAGCCTAGTTTACCTATAATACTTTTGTCTTTCTGTTGAAATAAANAAAAAAAACTGTGCCCCTGGTCTGTGTAGAGTTCATTTTTTAAATTAATAGAAAATAGCTTTAATCTGAAAGATAATTGGGTTGACCCGAATTTTGGATTGACTTGCAGTCCTCAGTTGGCTGGCCTTTAGGGCATCTATGGAGCCTAGTTTACCTATAATACTTTTGTCTTTCTGTTGAAATAAAATTTGAAAAATTAAAACAGTGAATTCGATACTCATAGTTTACTGAAGTTAACAAGGACATTCACGATTTGGGCATAATCTGTTAATCTTAACAAGGTTTTAAGCTTGGATCTTAAAATTCTTTTTGGGAACCTGCTCTGATTGCCCTAGGTAAAAGGAGATCTCTTGGTCTTCTTGAAATTTCATTAGCATTTGTTGATATCTTAATGTGGAGTAGGCTGGAACTGCTGTCTATGTTTGTAATCTCATTCAAACCTCTTAGTCCATTAAAGTAGGCATTGCTGGCCCTATTTATAGGAAACTCACAGTATACTCACTATACTGGTATTAAAATCATATTAAATTTATTTTGTAAAATCTAATATGTATTATACATTAAAATTATCTATGGGAAATAGCCAAAAAAAATTGTTGGAAAACTTCAATATTTACTTTACCTAAACTAAAGATGGCTTTGGAGAAGTGGAGCTCAGAGCTAAATAAGATTTTGAGTCACTTATTGAGCCTGTCACATACCAGACCATAGGGAAAATATAGTTTAGTCGTTAAGTTATGTTGGGCTCTTTTGCAACCCCAATGACTGTAGCCCACCAGGCTTCTCTGTCCCTGGGATTTCCCAGGTAAGAATACTGGAGTGGGTAGCCATTTCCTTCTCCTGCATTGCAGGAGGATTCTTTACCACTGAGCCACCTAGGAAACCCATACAGTCAAGTAGTGATCATAATAAATAATCGATTACCATATTAGATGATAAATGGCTGAATAACTTTTATTAATCTCTGTTATACTCCGTAGTGTGTTAACATGGTCTATATGTTATACTCCATATAACAGCCACTTGCTATGTATCTCATGTTATAGGCTACAGTTATGCAGTGTGTATCTAATTCCCTTGTTACAGTATATAAGCTGCTTGAAAACAGAACCCAGTTTTGCTCACTGGTGTATATGTAGCACTTAACATAGGGTATGGTGCATATTTCTTGAATGAATGAAGTACAGAGTTCTCTGGGAGCCTGTAGGAAGATCAGTTAACCTAGTCTTTGAGATTAAGGAGCAGCTTCCAGGGGAAGAATGTTTCAGGCAGAGAGAATAGCATATCCAAAGACTGGAGATTAGAAAGATTGTGCCTTATATGAGAAATTAAAAGTTGCACTGTGTAACAGTAGCCTGCATTTGAACCTGAGACTGTTATCCTTAGAAAGTCCTGCTTACAAGGTTGACCCTTTGCTGGCAGCTGGGAACTTGATTGACAGCCACAGTTCGCCACAGTGATATAAAGCTTTCCACAGATGATAAGAGCAGCTTACTGTGCCTCAACTGTTTGTGCAAGTGATATGATTTATACTGAACCTTGTCTTTCTTCTTGAGAGTCCCTTGGACTGCAAGGAGATCCAACCAGTCCATCCAAAAGGCGATCAGTCCTGGGTGTTCATTGGAAGGACTGATGTTGAAGCTGAAACTCCAATACTTTGGCCATCTCATGCGAAGAGTTGACTCATTGGAAAAGACCCTAATGTTGGGAAGGATTGGGGGCAGGAGGAGAAGGGGACGACAGAGGATGAGATGGCTGGATGGCATCACTGACTTGATGGACATGGGTTTGGGTAGACTCTGAGAGTTGGTGATGGACGGGGAGGCCTGGCGTGCAGTGATTCATGGGGTCGCAAAGACTCAGATACGACTGAGCAACTGAACTGAACTGAAGTGTCTTCTGGGAGTCTAGATTTTCTTTTTTTTTAATGTTTCTAGCAGCTTTATTCATAATTGCCAACGCTGAGAGTCAAGAATTTTGGTACATGTTAGAAGGTTTCTATGTGATTATTGCTCTCTAGTCACTAAGTTGTGTCCAGCCTTTACAACCCCATGGACTGTAGCCCACCAGGCTCCTCTGGCCTTGGAATTTCCCAGACAAGAATACTGGAATGGGTTGCCATTTCCTTCTCCAGGGCATCTTCCCAACCTAGGGATCAAACCTCTGTCTCTTGTGTTAGCAGGCAGATTCTTTATCGCTGAGCCACAGGGAAGCACCTTCTGTGTGACTAGCCCACAATAAAAAACCTTGGGCACTGAATGGAGCTTTCCTGACAGACCCCACTCAGACGTTATTACAACTCATTGGTGGAGGAGTTTAACATGGCCTGTATCACTCCCTTGGGAGAGGACTCTGGGAAGTGGTATTCCTGGTTTCCTCTGGACTTTGCTCCAGTGTACCTTTTCCCTTTGCTGATTTTGCTGTGTATCCTTTTGTTTTAATAGACCTTAGCCCTGAGTATAATATGTATATTCTATAACTGTGTGTTAAGCCCAGCGAGTCCTTCTAGCAGATCACTGAGCCTGAAGGTGGTCCTGAGGACCCTGACACAAAATGTCATTCAGGGAGAAGAAGCACAAGAGTAAATACAGGTTTTACGGGGCAGCGGACATTGGAAAATACAAGCTTTGGTTTGGACATGTTGCATTTATCCTCCCTGCGGAATATCTGTGTTGTCTGGCATTCAGAAGAAATTTTGTGCTAGAAATACTGATTTGAGCATCATCAGCATTTGGATAGCACTGATATCAAGGTAAATAAATTAGATTGTCAAAGGAGAGAATGAATCTTGGAGCAGGGATGCTTAAAGGTTGGNGGTTTGGACATGTTGCATTTATCTTCCCTGCGGAATATCTGTGTTGTCTGGCATTCAGAAGAAATTTTGTGCTAGAAATACTGATTTGAGCATCATCAGCATTTGGATAGCACTGATATCAAGGTAAATAAATTAGATTGTCAAAGGAGAGAATGAATCTTGGAGCAGGGATGCTTAAAGGTTGGACAGTGGTAGAAGAGACCAAGGAGTTAAATGAGCCAGAGAGATGGAAAGACAGTAAGAGAGGGATCCCATTGACATTTATTGGCCTCTTATTTGGGCCAGCCCCTCTTCCCACCCTTGCAAATATCCCCACAGAAGTCAAAAGAAGAGTTCGTTTAAAGAAGAACAAGTTAGTTGACAGTGTAAAAAGGCAGGATGAAAGCCAAAAAAGATAAAGACAAACAAACTGTTCATTAACAAAGAGATTGTTGGTGACTTTCGTAAGAGCAGTTTCAGTGGAATAGCTGGGGCATAAGATTCATCGTAAGGATTGGTAAAAGAATCATTCTGCCACGAAGGATGGAATTGTAGATGGGATTGTGTTTGATGGAGTAAGCTTATAATATGTTTTTTTTTAAAGGTGACAACATTCTTTTTCTTTCTTTCTTTCTTTTTTTTTGAAAGCTCAGAGTCCTAACCACTGTACCACCAGGAATTCCCTGTAATATAATTTTACTTCAGTGTAATAAACTAGTAAAAATAGGAAACTATGACTTGCTAAAGGTAAGAATGTACAGTGTGAAGAGGACTCCTGGGCTAATCCCCTTAATTTACAGATGAAGAAACGGAAGCCCAGAAAAAAGAGACGCCTTGACCAGAGTCCTGTGGAGGGGCAAGGCCATTTGGTGCTGCCCAGCTCAGAAATACAGTCTTGATTTCAAAGATACTTAGCTGCTGCTTCTGATATCGAGTGGTGGGATATACAGTCGAGGAGGGATTTGTTCAAGGGTGGGGCATGAGCAGCATTTGTAATAATCCTAGGTTTGAAATGTGTCAAATGAAAGGTCATTTTCATTTTCTGCAACAGTACCAGATTGGCCTCTCTTTTTGGACTGGATCAGGCAGCTGCTGGCCATGGAAATGAGTTCTTCCAGTACACAGCGCCAAAGCAACCCAAAAAAGGCCAGGGAACAGCACCGACCGGTAAGTTAAGAGGTTAGGATTGACCTCTGACAGCTAGTTGGAACAATAAACAGCCTTCCAGAGGTGGCATGCCAGGTCACCCATCCTTGATCAGCTTGGGCAGGCTCACCACCAGTGAGGCACATACTGCTCTGAGCTCTCAGATTCTGAATTCTGGCAGCTAGGTAGTATGCTCATTTTTGGAATCTGATGGAGGAAGGTCACAGGCAAGCCCTTCTGCTCCACATGGAAACCACTCTCCAAAACTCTGCCCAAGGCGCTCTAAGAAGGCACTGTCCAATGTTTTGGCAAGAAGGAAGAGCTAGCTGCCTTTCACATCCTTCACCTGGATGGGTTAGATACATGCTGACAGTGAATTTTTCCCAACTAGACGATGATGCTCAATGCTGTATCACCTGTACCTTTCATCATGATGAACACAAGAAATAATGAATGAACATTTGTTGAATAAAAAGAGAAAAGAAGAGCCTAATATTTTTTAAATGCCTGCCACATGTCTGGTCTCAGGTGCTTTACCTGGATTGTCTGATTTAACAGTTCTGTGAAATAGATGAGACTGCCACCATTTTAGAGGCTCAGAGAGGTTTAGGGGCATAGTTAAGGTCACAACCAGTAAGTGACAGAATTGAAATCTGAACCCTGATCTGACTTACTCCAAAATTGTTCTGCCCTCCTCTGCACTTTGCTGTATTTGTGTAGGAGTCTGAAGAGGAGTGAGGGACTGATAGACATAGCCCAGGAACGTCCCTGGTGGTCCAGTGATGCATAAGAATCCGCTTGCCAACGTGAGGGACACGGGTTCGATCACAGGTCTGGGAAGGTCCCACATGTGGCAGAGCAAATAAGCCCCCGCACCGCAGCTACTGAGCCTGTGTGCTGCAACTGCTAAAGCCTGCGTGCCTGGAGCCCGTGCTCTGCAACGAGAGAAGCCACCGCAAGGTGCCTGTGAGGAGCCCGCATGCCGCAACTAGAGCAGTCCCCGCTCACCACAACCAGAAAAAGCCCATGTATAGCAAAGAAGGCCCAGTGTGGCCAAAACAAACAAGTGAATAAGTAAATTAGCAAACGAAAGTTGATGTTAAAATATTTTTTAAAAAAGAAAGAAATAGCCCAGAGCAGAACAAGTGGTAAGAGATATTATATTAAATTTTTGTTGGATGAAAGAGGGAAGTATTGAGTGTCTTTTATGTGCTAGGCACAGTGCTGACACTGTGGGCGCTGTTAGGATATTTAGAGTTGAATCCTTGCGGCAAGTACTGTATGGCCCGTAGTCCAAAATATTCACTGTTTGGCCCTTCACATACAGTGTTTGTAGACCCCTGTCACTTTTGACAGCTTTGTCATGGATTGTGGGTCCTATTCTCCAAGCCATAATCTGGCCAGATTTCTAGTAGGCTTGTGCTTTTTACATTTCCTCTGGCACATTTTTTCATTAGCAGTGTACTTGTGACTCAGTTTATGGTGATTGAGTTAATGGATGTGGATAAAAACCAATACCCTCAGTCCCTACCCAGTGAAGTAACTTGGTTTTTTTAAATTAGAAAACAACAACTGTGAATTCATTATGCTTTTAAAGGGGGAATTATAGAGGTATTTAAAATGAAAAAATTAACTATATTGTCTTATGTAGGCATTCACAAATAAAATAAAAACTAGTAATACAGGAGATGCTCTATGTTCAAGGAGTATTTATGTAACAAGTTATTGTAGAGAAGGAGGTAGCTGCAGCATAGCTCTTGAATCTCTTCAGAGATCTATAAAAACAGAGAAACTAGATAAAATAGACAAACTTATAGATAATATTTACAATGAAACCAATTGAAAAAGGATCTTCATGAACCTCCCAAGTATAAGCAGGTGTGGACACAATTTGCATGGTATCAACGTTTGCATGGGAGAAAACCAGGAAGCAATGGAATAATATCTGCCTCTGAGAGTGGGAGAACCCCAGAGTAGCCATCAGGTGTTCGTGAGAAATACGGCAGGTCAAGCTGGAACTGCAGAGCATTTTGCCTGTTTTAATTGGTTGATGATGGGGACTAGAAGAACTGGAGCATTCTTACTTGTATGAACTTTTGAGACTCACCCTCTATGATGACCTTCTCAGAGAGGTCCCCACCCCAAGAGGAACCTGCTGGGGGTGGAATTAAAATTGAGGAGGTTAAGGATATTAGAAGTGAAGGTTAAGGACTTCCCTGGTGGTCCAGTGGCTAAGACCTGGTGCTCCCATGCCAAGGGCCCAGGTTAGATCCTTGGTCAGGGAACTAGATCCCACAGGCCGCAACTAAAGATTCCTAGTGCAGCAGGTAGGACCTAGTACAGCCAAATAAATACATTTTAAAAAAAGAAAAAGCAAAGGAGAAAAGATTCAGATAAAAGTAGGGCTAGAACAGAATCACAAGGCAGGCAGAAGCCCCCCTGCTTTTTTGAATCCTCACAGCAGAGGAGTGAGTTCCATGAAGTTAGGAAAGCCACCCTGAACCACTCCTTTGTCTAAAAGTTCAGAAAAGCAAATTTCACATAAACAATAGAAAAGTATCAAGCTCCATGCAAAGTTACACGAGCAAGGAGCAGAATAATATCCCTACAACATGAGCTCTATTCTGTGAGAATGTTTCTTAACATTCTCACAGATCAAAACTGCAGCCACCTATTACCATTAAGAAAATAACATAAAGAGATGAAACGGGAACATAAATGAGAATTTTAAAATCCCAGAAGTAGGTGATAGGACTCAGGCAAAAATTAGAGATATCAGAAAAATTATTTCAGAAATGAAGGCTAAACTGGAAGGAACACAGTTTGAATACACACAACAGGTTATGCCTTAAGGGAAATAGGAGGTGGGTAAGAGGACATTTTTAAACTAAAAAATTTAAGAGAGAAAATATTTTCAAAGGAAAGTGAAAAACCTTGCTGGAGAAAAAGATTCCAAATCACATATTAAAAGCCATCCTTATGAGCAGGGAATTAAATCTGTACAATCCTGATTTCAGAGAGGAAGAAATGCTTAGCCAATGAGAAGATCCCATGATTGTGACGTCTGACTCACTTATCCCTCTAGCAAATCCATGAACAGCCTTCCATTTTCAGGACAATAGGTAGGGAGATGAGAGCCTTGAGGAGACAGTACATTTTTTTCTCAGTGGTAGGCTATAGTCCATGGGGTTGCAAAGAATCAGACACAATTGAGCAACTTCACTTTCCTTACTTTTGCTTTTTAGAGTTGAGCAGCGTCTAGTCTAGTAGATAGGAGCTACGAAGAGCTGTATGAAATGAAAGTCTCTTATAGGCAGAAAGGAGCAGAAACAAGGCAGAAGGGATTCTCGTATCATGCTAGGCAAAACAGTGGGGTTGCTTATTACAAAGGTCACTTTCCTTTAGGAAATAGTAGAGATCTATCACATTATTTGGTACTGATCAGTTCATTCCTGATTGATTTAAGATTCCATTTCTTGAAAAGCCAAAACTGTGATTATGTTGAATCTCTGTTTAGTGGATTGGAGCTTAGGCTTAGTGATTCCATTTTGGGCCTGTTGTCTTGTTTTTTAACAACAACAAAAAGAATCAAATGAGGATTCTTTTGAAAATAAGTTCTTAGCTGCTATGTCCACACCTGTGTTCTCACTGTTCCATCAGTGCGTTCCTGTGGTGGGTGTGAATATATGATTTACTCTAAATGTACTATTTTTAAATGTTAATGTTGCTTTACTACTGTGAAAGTAATGAATATAATCTCAGTATCAAAAATTTTCAACTCTGAAAGTAAAGGAAGGGGAAATAAGGGGAACAAAGGGGAAACTTCATTTTTACTAATTATCACTGTCAGAATATTGGAAGGAGAAAAGAAAGTAATGGAATGTGATCTTGCTTTCTAGACAGTGCTTCTTGTCCAGCCCAAAGGTATGTTTGGAAGGGAGCCAGAATCCTGAGTTCTAGTCCTAGGCTCACTATTGTCATCATGTAAGGTACTTGGGGCCCAGAGGCTCAGTTTCTTCATCCCCAGCCATAGGGGCCCTTTTGTGGATCAGATAAGGACAAAGGTTGTTAAAGCATTATAACATCAACTCTAAGGTTAAACAAGAATTTTGAAGCTGCTTTAATGGTTAAAAATCAGTTTCAAGCAAGAGATGAATGACAAGTTTTGTTTTCTCCTTCATCTTTCCATCAGGGAATCAGGGGACGCCAAAAACAGCGCCCACCACGACAGGCACTTCCACAGTGTTGGTTGCCACAGCAGTCCATGCCTATCGTTAGTAAGTAGCTGAGAAGGACCGCTTTCTGAAGTTGCTTGGGGCTGCGGGATAAGCCCCTGTCTTTTCACAATAGGCCTCTCTCTTCATTGCAAAATGGCTCCTCAGTCCTGCCATAGACAAAGTATTAGTAATGCTTTTAATGTTTCAATTGGGCAATTCTGTACACAAAATTTTGAAGAGCCATTACCTTGTGTACTCTCTCTAGGAAGTGTTTATACCCGTAGCCTTTTTAAAAGTTCAGAGAAAGGCACTCCACTAAAAGATCATGAACAGTAGGTATTTAAAGGGTAAAGAAGTTGTCTCAGAGCTTTAAATTATAAATTGTTGTCTGCCCTTTCTAGAGACTGAATGACTAGATTCCTTTTTAACAGTTACTTTTAATCTAATAAAGTCCATGCATTATAGTTGGTTACTATGTTTCTTAAATCTCTTTTATTCTCCCATTGGGAGATATAGAATGTCTGAAAGCTGGTTCTACTTATCTGAAGGAAGTGTTAATACCTCTTTTTCTTACTTCTGTAGCACAAATGGTCAATATGTAAAGCAGGGCAAATTTGGTGCTGCAGTCCTGGGAAATCACACAACCAGAGAGGTGAGAATGCCCCCTTGTCTCATGTATATTCAGGTGTCCAAATCATAGCAGTGAACTGGTTTTTATGGGGACTTGTCTTATATATCAGAGGATTAGAATGATTGTACTCAATGTGAATTTTTAATGTTAGGTGTATAATGATATTTATAGTCACGTTTTGCTTACTGTTGTGCATTAAAACAAATTCAACCACTCAAATTCCTTAAGTTTGACCTTTGTGATATGGATCTAGCTTAAGAACTTGTAGAATCATAGAGTCATTCATTTACCAAGGACATTCCTTTGTTAGGTGATGAGCAATGCTTAGAGTATGACCACTGTTTATCTTTTTTGTGTGTGTGTGTTTATCTTTTTTGAAAGTTTGGTGAGTTGGATAGTTTATCACACAGCAAAATACTGATTTGAGTCAAAAAGATGTGATTAGAAGCCCAGAGACTGATTTCCTTGTGTAGATTGTTCAATTCAGTTCAGTTCAGTCGCTCAGTCCTGGCAGTTTGCGACCCCATGGACTGTAGCACGCCAGGCCTCCCTGTCTATCACCAACTCCCAGAGTTTACCCAAACGCATGTCCATTTAGTTGGTGACGCCACCCAACTATCTCATCCTCTGTTGTTCCCTTCTCCTCCCAACTTCAAGGAGGCATGTGGGATCTTAGTCCACTGACCAGGGATCAAACCTGCACCGACTGCAGTAGGAGCGTACAGTCTCAACCACTGGACCACCAGAGAAGTCTCTGTTACCAGCCATTGTTGATTATTATCTAACTTTGTTAATTCATTAGAGATTGCCATTTGCATTTTAAAAATCTGATATTGGGACTGTGAGCTTCCCAGGTGACACTAGTGGTAGAGAACCTACCTGCTGACATGGGAGACTTAAAAGATGTGAGTCCCATCCCTGGCTTGGGAAGATCCCCTGGAGGAGGGCATGGCAACTCACTCCAGTTCCTTGCCTAGAGAATACCATGAACAGAGGAGCCTGATGGACTATGCAGTCCATAGGGTCGAACAGAGCTGGACATGACTAAAGTGACTTAGTACAGGCACCCTGGGACCTCACCACCCTCCACGTCCAGATAGAATGTCTTATGTTGTAGCAGGCAACAGTATAAAAAGACAAAGTAAAAGAATTGTATTAGGGAGCTATGGAAATGATGAGGAGTAGATGAATTAAAATTTTGAGAGGAAAGAGCCAATGAGCTGAGCGTTTCCTTGCCTTGAGATCTTTGCTGATACTTAGGAGTAGACTAAGCATCAAATGTGTCCCAAGCAGAGACTGCTGGGGAAGAAAGACATTGGCAAAAACTGTAGGCGCTCCAAACACAAGATTAGTTTTTCCCCAAGGGACANGAATTAAAATTTTGAGAGGAAAGAGCCAATGAGCTGAGCGTTTCCTTGCCTTGAGATCTTTGCTGATACTTAGGAGTAGACTAAGCATCAAATGTGTCCCAAGCAGAGACTGCTGGGGAAGAAAGACATTGGCAAAAACTGTAGGCGCTCCAAACACAAGATTAGTTTTTCCCCAAGGGACATTTGATGAACTGGGGTGTGGTGTGGAAGTCCGCAGACTATACCAGAAAAGCAGAGGGAAACATTGCCTTTGGTTCATAGGAGATAAAATCCGACTTAAGGTTGGAAAGCAACAACCTTCCTCTCAATACATTTGCTAGATTTTGAACTTCATGAGGAAGAGACTAAAGAATCTCAGCTCAGAATCTCTAATGGGCAGAAAACTTCAGGACCAAAGAGTCAGAGGCCATCCAGGCTCAGTCAAAAGCCTCCATAGATAGTGCTCAGGAATAGGGACAGCCCAGAAGTGAGCCATCTCTTCATATACCTGTGATCCTTCTCTGAGCAGCTCAGTCTATAATTAGATTGGCATGAGGTGATCAGTCCCTGCTATATCTGCCTCACATAGTATAAGGGAAGTCCTTTCTATTACAAGATTATATATGAGCTTCTGTAGTCAGTCCCTCCCTCCCTTCTAAGGTTGAATTTTAATTTCTGTGTGTGTGTGTTGTTAATATGTATGAGACATAAAATTTGCCATTTTAATCATTTTTAAGTATATAATTCAGTTGCATAAATGGCGTTCACAGTATTGAGCAACCATCATCACTCTTTCCACTTTTTTTATCAGTCCAAACAAAATCTGTAACCTTTAAGCAATAACTCCCCATCCCCTTTCCCTTATTCCCTGGTAACCTCTAATCTACTTTCAGTTGTTGTTCAGTCCCTAAGTTGTATCTGACTCTTTTTGACCCCATGGACTGCAGCATGCCAGGCTTCCCTGTCCCACACCATCAGGAATTTGCCTACTCTAGGTATTTCATATAAGTGGAATCATAAAATATTTGTCTGGCTTATTTCACTTAGCAAAATGTTTTCAAGATTCATCCATGTTGTAGCATGTATCAGAAAGTGGTTATTTTTATGGCTGAATAATATCTTATTGTATATATATAACACATTTTTAATATTTATCTGTTCATTATCTGCTGGACACTTAGTTGTTTCCACCTTTTGACTACTGTAAATAACAGTGCAGTGAACATTGATGTACAAGTGTCTGATTGAATCCCTCTTTTCAGTTCTTTTGCATGTATACTAGGAGGGAAATTGCTGTGTCATATGACCATGAAATTAAAAGATGTTTACTCCTTGGAAGGAAAGTTATGACCAACCTAGATAGCATATTAAAAAGCAGAGACATTACTTTGTCAACAGAGTTCCATCTAGTCAAGGCTATGGTTTTTCCAGTAGTCATGTATGGATGTGAGAGTTGGACTATAAAGAAAGCTGCATGCCGAAGAATTGATGCTTTTGAACCGTGGTGTTGGAGAAGACCCTTGAGAGTCCCTTGGACTACAAGGAGATCCAACCAGTCCATCCTAAAGGAGATGAGTCCTGGGTGTTCATTGGAAGGACTGATGTTGAAGCTGAAACTCCAGTCCTTTGGCCACCTGATGTGAAGAGCTGACTCATTTGAAAAGACCCTGATGCTGGGAAAGATTGAGGGCAGGAGGAGAAAGGGACCACAGAGGATGAGATGAATGGCATCACCGACTCGATGGACATGGGTTTGGGTAGACCCTGGGAGTTGGTGATGGACAGGGAGGTCTGGCATGCTGTGGTTCATGGGATCACAAAGAGTTGGATATAACTGAGCAAATGAACTGAACTGAACTGAATGGTAATTCCTTGTTTAGCTTTTCGAGGAACTGCTGAACTCTCTCTACAGCATGTATACCATTTTACATTCCCATAAGTGATATATGAGGGTTCCAGTTTCTCCACTACCCTGCCAACACTTCATTTTTTTCCTTTTTCTACAATAGCCATTCTAATAGGTGTGAACTGGTACCTTATTGTGGTTTTAATTTGTATTTCCTTAATGCCTAATGATGTTGAACATCTTTTTTATGTACCTATGGGCCATTTGCCTCACTCTTTAGTCACCCCTCATTCAAATAAAAACACCAACAAAATAAAGACATTGCTAATTACAGTTAAAAGAGTAGGGTCAAAATGAGAAGAGATTAAAGTAGATGGTGAGAAGATAACTCTAAACTTTAATGGGTTAACTGAGGTTTGAGTTTTGTACCTGCATGAAGCATGACCCCTGACACCTTTGTACTGTTCTTTAACTTCTCTCTCTTTTTTTTCTGCCCGTCTATGCTTGAGTACAGTATAGGATTCTTCTTTATATCAGTCAGCAACAGCCAGTAACTGTTGCCAGGATTCATCTGAACTTTGAGCTGATGGTAAGCCTTTCCCTATTGAACCAGTAGCTCCTTTGGGACTGGTTTATAGGAAAGATGAGTCTGTGTATACCTGGTGGGAGTTAGATCCACTACCTTCGCTCTGGACTCTAGAGTGGGTATCTTTTTTTTTTTTTGGCTGTGCTTGTCAGGGAATTCCCCAGAGTGAATGTCTTAACAGAACCTCTTGGGAAGGTCTCTTGACTTCCTTCTGTGGACTAAGGGGTGATTGGTGGGGGATGGGAAGAAAGAAGAAAGTTCCCTGGTAGCTCTCCTTGGGTGCACCTGAGGCAAGGCCCTTCTCCGTGAGCTTAGGCAGTCACGTGTATCCACTGTGTTGCCTGCTATTGCGTTATCTCAGCATTTCTTCTTTCTCCAGGTTCGGCCCAATAACTACAGCACCTTTTATGATGACCAGAGGCAAAACTGGTCCATCATGTTTGAGTCAGAGAAGGCTGCTGTGGAGTTCAATAAACAGGCAAGATTATTTTATTCTTTCTGTGAAGAGCCAACCACTAGTCTGGATTTCCCTTGATTTTAAGAAAATATATGGAAAACTCATAACTTGCTATATTATTAGTTACAAGCATTAAAAAAACCCACTAAATTCATCCCTTGAACTTACTGTATCTTAGGGAAATAATAAGAATACTTATTGCTTGACAGGAGAAAGAAAAGGTTAAATATAAACATACCTTTAAACACTTCTCATAAATTATCTTAAGGAATAAATACAACTATCTTTTTAAAAATATTATTTTAAAAGAATTTTTAAAAAGTCATTTCATTGTCATTATAGAAAATGAAGAAAAGCATTTTAAAGCGTTCATAATCTTACTACCCAAAGTAATCACTGTTGCCATGTGACATTTCTCTTTTTTCCTGTGCATAAGGTGCATAAGTAGCTACAGCCCTTTCAGCGGGCATGCGTGTTGAGTAGCTCAGTCATGTCCGACTCTGCGACCCCGTGGACTGTAGCCCACCAGGCTTCTCTGTCTATGGAGTTTTCCAGGAAGGAATACTGGAGTGTGTTGCCACTTCCTACTCCAGGGAATGTTCCCAACCTAGGGACTGAACCCATGTCTCTTGCGTTGGTCTCTGATTATTTCCTTCTGCTAGAAGTGAAAGATGGAATCAAAGAGTTCATATATTTTTAGATTCTGTAAGAATTGTACTATTTTACATCCTTACCAGTTCTCTCATTATACCTTTGCCAACATTTATTTATTTTTGACTGTGCTGAGTCTTCGTTACTATGCTCAGTTGCAACAAGAAGGGGCTACTCTCTAGTTGCAGAGCACAGGTTCTAGGGCACTCAGGCTTCCGTAGTTGTGGTGCAAAGGCTCAGTATTTGCAACTCACAGGCTCCACAGCTTGGGCTCAGTAGTTGTAGCACACAGGCTCAGTTGCCCCTGGGCATGTGGGATCTTCCTGGAGCAGGGATCAAACCAGTGTCCCCTGCACTGCATGGCGGATTCTTAGCTACTGGACCACGATGGAAGCCCCTTAGCCAACATTTAGAATTATTATAGGTTTTTTTTTCCTTCTTACTCTTATTTGCTTGATAAAAAAATGACTTCTCATTGTTTTAGCTAGCATTTGTTTGATTGCAATAATGAAACTTTTTTTGAAAGAAAATGAGTAGCAAGTTTCTAAGGTATATATGTTCAAACATTGACTATAGAAAAATTATTCATAAAGATATGTTTGATTTCTTTATCTAGTCTGAGCTAACATAATATGGGTACATCTGTCGGTGGTAGAGATGAATTCTAGGAATACATCATGGTTTTGTAAAGGGCCTTTATTTTATTTCTTTAAATAGCCTTTTGACATTTTTTTAGATGCTCCCTTATCTTTCATAGGCTCTCAAACACTGAAGCAGTAAATTAGTATAGTAATGATAGCAAATCTTTATTGTGTACTTACAGTTATTTGCCAGGTATTGTGCCGAGTACTCTCCTTGTTCAGTCTAACCTAGGATTCAGTTAGGTTCAGTCTAACTCTAGGAAATATGCAAAGTGTTTATCTCCATCCTACAGAAAAAACCTCTGAAATAAGGTTCATAGGAGTTATGTTATTTGGCTGAGGTCACAAGTTAATAAGTGGCAGTGCCCAGATCTGTACTCAGACAGTCAGACTCCAAAGCCATACTCTTAAGCACTTTGATTGCTGGCAAGATTACTGACTTTTGGATGGTTTGCTTCTAAACATGTCATTTGTTTTGTAAATGGGTGCCACTGTTTGGAAAAGAGCAATTAGTAGTAACTGAGTGAGTCCTTAACTGAGCTTAAACTAGGTTCACACTGCTTCGATTTCACCTCGCAGGTTTGCATTGCCAAGTGCAACAGCTCCTCTTCCCTGGATTCAGTGCTGTCCCAGGACCTTATTGTAGTGGAAGGCCCTGCTGTAGAAGTTGGAGATTCTTTAGAAGTGGCCTATACCAGCTGGCTCTTTCAGAATCACGTTCTGGGACAGGTAAGAAAAAGTACCCTGCAAGTTCTTTTGTAATTTAAATAGCATGAGAGCTATTCAAATGTATAGTATATTACTGTGAATTGCTGCTGTTAGCAAATAGAAATCTTTTAGGAGCCTTGGTTTGACCTCTACAGCCGCTTTTGAGGCATAGCCATGAAATGCTAGTGTATAACATCTGCTTGGTGCCACTGTGTCTCTTCCCTAGAGCAAGCGGAAACTGGTTTGCACCAATGTTATTTTTGGTAATTGTTCATGTGTACATCTTGTCCTCCTGTACCAATTTTAAGTTTGAATAGATTCTTATGGGATTAGGCCTTAAACGTTTTAGACTTTCTTCACAGTTGTTTCTCTGTTTTTCTTATACTAGTGTGAATAGATTGGGCTTGTTGTGTTTTTATATTATTAAGCCCTCAAAAGTAGTATGGTTTGATAAAAGGAGCTTTAGATTATGAGTCCAAAAATGTGGATTCAAGTCCCAATTTTATCCTAACTTGACTTCGTCAAATCATTTAAGCTCTTAATTTTTTCCCCCTATGAATTGAGCTTAGTTAAGTTAGTAGGGTTTTATCTACTTTCTTGGTCAGATGGTTGTTTGCATCAAATGCGATAATTTACTTGAAAATTCTTTATAGATTAAGATAATTTTAAATATGTGGTGGTAGAAGTTTATTTTTTTCTAAACCTGGAAAATCCTTGCAATATCTCCGAGGTCTGATAACACTTTTAGCCATGATGTGGTCCCTTTTTTTCAGGTCAGAACTATTTTTCCAGTATATTTGACATTACCTATTTCAGAAGTACTGTGCTATTCTGTGTTAGGTTGAACATCATAATGATTATTATTATTTGTAAAGTTGGCTGACATTTATTTTGATCAACTTTCAGGTTTTTGATTCCACTGCTAACAAAGACAAGCTTCTTCGCCTGAAATTGGGGTCAGGAAAAGTCATCAAGGTAAAGGCTTAACTGTGTTCTTGTAAGAGTTTATCAGTTGAAGTGTGCTTAATTTAGACTGAATTTTATG
The DNA here is from genome assembly GCA_006410615.1 of Neotragus moschatus. Taxonomy (NCBI): domain Eukaryota; kingdom Metazoa; phylum Chordata; class Mammalia; order Artiodactyla; family Bovidae; genus Neotragus; species Neotragus moschatus. Next base: position 16,966 of record SJYA01007061.1, read on the forward strand.
AAATTTCTAANATTCTGTGTTAAGTTGAACATCATAATGATTATTATTATTTGTAAAGTTGGCTGACATTTATTTTGATCAACTTTCAGGTTTTTGATTCCACTGCTAACAAAGACAAGCTTCTTCGCCTGAAATTGGGGTCAGGAAAAGTCATCAAGGTAAAGGCTTAACTGTGTTCTTGTAAGAGTTTATCAGTTGAAGTGTGCTTAATTTAGACTGAATTTTATGAAATTTCTAAGCTGGGTTTATTTTCTGAGAATCTTGAAAGGCTTGATTAGAAAATACAGAAAAATGTGCTACATTATCTGGATTTGAGAGACTTTTCCCTGTGAGACAATATATTGGAGAAGGGTACATTTCTTTTTTGTGGTCCTTGCCTTTCATTTTTCATTCTGTAGTTCTGAGGGAACTATTAAATTCTGCCTTTTGCCTCCTTGGGAAAGAGATTAAATTGTTTCTTCTAGAAGTGTATGATTAATGAGTGATTCTGGTCTGTCTGGGATGCTTCGAATCGTGCTGGGAAGCAACTGCAGCATAGCAGGAGGGACGCTGGGATTGGAGTCTAAGGACCTGGGTTCACACGGTGAATTTCTTCTCTAGCAACTGTGGATGTATTTTATAAAGTAAAGATTATTTTACAAATCAAAAACAGATTCACAGACTTAGAGAACAAATTTATAGTTGCCAGGGGGGATGAATGGGAGGGAAAGAGACAGGGAATTGGGCTCAACATGTACCCTCTCCTGTTTAAAATGGATAGCCAACAAAGTCCTATATAGCACAGGGAACTGTTGCCAGGATCTTGGCTGTCTGTGCACTAGTGCCAAACAGAAATATGGAGACAGAGTTATAGAGAAGAAAAAAAGAGTAGCTTTGTTACTTTGCCAGGCAAAGGGGGAATACAGTAGGCTAACCCCTCAAGAACCTGTGCCCCACTCCCTGGTGAGTAGGGAGAGGTTATATAGTCTGGGTATAGGATAAGGATCAAGGCAGTAACAATCTTCTTTCCTTCTGCACTCTTTCAAAAGGGTGGGGTTGCTGACCTGATTAGGTTGTGTGCAGAGTCTTAGGTCTCCCAATCTTGATGAGCCTCTCTGGGCCCTTTAACCTTGCATCAGGTGGTTTCCTTGCCACTTCTCCTTTGTTTCAGTCAGTTCAGTTGCTCAGTCAAGTCCGGAGAACTCAGAGAAGGTCATGCAGGCTGGAGTCTTGCCTACAAGGAATGGGAGACAAAAAGGCTTCCATTCCCAGGAGCCTCATGGGGCCCTCCCTGCTCAGCATTACCTGGCAGCCNGGTGGTTTCCTTGCCACTTCTCCTTTGTTTCAGTCAGTTCAGTTGCTCAGTCAAGTCCGGAGAACTCAGAGAAGGTCATGCAGGCTGGAGTCTTGCCTACAAGGAATGGGAGACAAAAAGGCTTCCATTCCCAGGAGCCTCATGGGGCCCTCCCTGCTCAGCATTACCTGGCAGCCTGGATGGGAGGGGAGTGAGGGAGAATGGGTGCCTCTATATGTATGGCTGAGTCCCTTTGCTGTCTGCCCGAACCTATCACAACACTGTTTTTTGTTTCTTTTTCTTTTTTAAAAAAATTAATGTGCCTGCGCCAGATCTTAATTGCAACATGCAGGATCTAGTTCCCTGATGAGGGATTGAATCTGCGTTGGGAACGTGGAGTCTCAACCACTGGATCACCAGAGAAGTCCCTCACAACACTGTTAATCGGCTATACTCCAGTATAAAATGAGAAGTGCTTTTTGTTTTTTTTTAGAAGTTTTTAAAATTATTTATTTATTTTTTATTTTTTTCTATCTCAGGTGTACATGAGTTCCCAATCTTGAACCGCCCCCCCTCCCGCCACCTCCCACCCCATATCAACTCTCTGGATCATCCCCGTGCACCAGTCCCAAGCATCCTGTATC
>SJYA01007062.1:588-12842 GCA_006410615.1 Neotragus moschatus
CCGAAGCACGTTTATGCTTACACCGCGTTGGAATGGCAGGCGAGGGCTCCTGGGAGCACCGTTCTCGCCGGACGCGTCTTTTGAGAAGTGCTCCGGCGCAAGAGAAATATTTCTCTGTGGTAGGCTGTCGGCTTCCATGCATAACTCTAGCCGGTCTCTACCGAGTGCGGCACGCCTTCCCCGCTGCGCCAACAGCAGCGTTAGTAAGGCTGTCCAACGGCATGGCTCTGGCGAATGATCGCGCGGAGCAAGGGCGGGGCGTGAACTCTCACGTTGCAATCACTGGAGTAAGTTGGACCGCATGCCGTAGCTCCTTCAACAGCGAACGAAGGCGGTTGTGTTCAAGTACTATCGTACCTACCTCCGCGCACTTCTGGAGGATGCCCTGCTAATCGCGATCTCGCCGTAAAGGCACAGAAGACTATGTGCATTCATCCCTCGGGCAGAAACGCACGGCCGTTCTCGACCCCGCAGGTCTCAATAGCAAGGTGGAGGCCGTGTTTTCCCGTGAGTGGACGGTGTTCTCTGGCGAATGGCTGGGTGCCGGTGCGCAGGGTATCTTGTGTCTTCGTAAGAAGGAGAAGTGGTCACGCAGGATGACTGCGTTAGTAGTTTGCTAGTTTACTATAGCAGGTTTTAGCGGCTGTGCTGGCGCAAAGAACTACGCGGAGCCGTATGTGCGAGGACGCGTACGCGGTGCAAGTGACGAAGATGTGGGTGCTCAACATTTCTGGACGATGAGCTGCTGGCGGACGAGGAACGCCTAGTGATATAACGTAGCGAAGATTCAGTGTGTCTCGTGGCAGTGTTCACCTCGGTCTACATCAAGGAAAAAGGGTGACATAGCATGTTGCCCCGTAGTGTATATGTCTGCTCTCCGTGTAACTCGGCGTAAGCGCAAAGAAAAACAGAAGACTGCAATTCTGCGAGGTATGTAGGTAGTGGTGCGTGCGTGAGTGCGCGTGCGCACACAGCTATACATGTGGATTTTGAGTCAGCTTGTGTCGCTTGGGGCGGGGAAGAGTCCTACGTAGCTAGGCATCAATACGTGAGTCTACAATTGTGGCGTGGGGTGGCAGGACATTCCAGGACTACTGTGACTTTGTTTTCATGCTCCCAGGGTCCCGATTTCACGCCTTCTACAGCGTAAAATTTAGCTGCAGCTCCCTGTCACGCGCGCAGGGCGGCACGAGCGCGACGGCGCTGAGGCGCATGCTGGCATTTTGTATGTGGTTCGTTGCTCGTCCACACCCGCAGTTGAAACACGACCAGCGGCGCTACCAAGAGAGACGCCACCATTCCTGTAGCCGCGAGCCGCAGGCCGCAGCTGCGTACCGGTGGTCGGTAGTGCGCAGTAGTTCGTGTGTCTAGGTTTTGCTGCTTGCCATTGCTTGCTGCTGCCTCCGCCTGGCTGCCGCCGCCTCGTGCTGCATGTTGGCGCCTACTGCTGCTAGCGGCTCTCAACCTCCGCGTGTTACCGACGCCGGCTACCTGTCGCTGCTTTTCCTGCTTAGTGCCCACAGCCTTCGCAGCATGTCGGTGTGGACGCCAGCGTGCCGGTGCTCGTCAAAGCCCGCTTATGCCTAGTGCCTGCAGCCGCCTCCTGCTCCTTGCTGAGCCTCAAGAGCCGCTAGGCCTGCTTTTTCGAAGGCCGTCACACCACGTCGGAACGCGCAGCTCCGTGGCGGTACGGGGACCGCGTTCTGAGTTCAACTTTTACACGACGGTGGCCACAAAGGAAAGCTGGGGCCCCCTTGATCCAAGCAGTCTGTTCCAGATTCTTTGCGCTCTGGGCCAGGGGGCTGGCACGCTATCTTACGCGCAGTGAAGCGATGGAGTGTCATCTTCCGAAAGAGATCCAAGCCCAGACCCTCGCGCCCCCACTGCTCAAAGCCGGGCAACGCTGAGGCGGTCAGGTGGCCGTTGGGCTCTGTAGCGAGCTCTCGCGCCCCCGGCAGGTAGGTCACAGAAAGCGGAGACTGGCTCTTACTATGATGTGTCTCGCTCCTCCTTGTTCGCTGACATCAGGAGACGCCGCCTGTGTGCCTGCTTTTGGAGCTGCCGCGCATACGCATACACGCGAGGCTTTGAACAGGAGTGCTATTTTCGTACATGGTTGCCGATTAACGTGCGGTCACCGGGCTACGCCATCTTTCCGGCTGGCTTCTCAGGTGGCAGGCCTAGCTCGCGTACAGCAGTGAGCCTGGAAGTCGTTCTGTGCTCGTCGCCCGCGTTGCCTCACAACGTGAACGCGAGCAGCTTGAACCGTGCTGCATTGTGGTTCACGCTGCTCTCGATCGCGGAACACCCGAGTCTGATAAGAATTAGGTGATCTGGTACGCTTGCTTGGTGGCGGCAGCTAGGCTACAGGCCGATTTCAGTGCTACAGGAACACAGCTGTAAGCAGATCATCAAGCAAGGCCTTCCCACGCCGAATATTCGCGCGTTCAGATGTCGAAATACCCGACCCACCCCGCCGGCGCCTGCCGTTCTCGTGCCTGTGTACACGCAGCATTGGCGGGCGGCCCGCACCTCATGTGCCCTTCCGGGCTGGCATAAGGTACGCAGCTTTCTCGTCCGCGCGCGAACAGCCTCCCCACTGGCACAGCCGCCGGCGGCGTGCATTTGACAACTGTCCGCAACCGTCTTTCTTGCATACCTCTGCAACTCACCGTCCCCTTTCCGGCTGTGCACAGAGCCAGCTGAGGCAGCGAGCCGCCTGTCCTTTTCCCGCCATGAGGTGCAGCGGGTGTACTTACGGGACGCCGCTCGGGACTAATACCCCATCACCCAGCCCACTGTGCTATTCTCGCTGCAAGACTGGCCGCACGCGACTGGTGTCTAGACTACACCACCAGGAATGGCACTCCTAACGCGTCGGAGCCGGCATGTGGTTGCCATAGGACACCGTGTCTACACTTACGCGACAAGTCCCGATCTGGCTGAACACCATGGGGGGCATTCTGCTTTCCAGGTCACGCAGTGTGAGCTGAAGCAACTGATTACTCCGGCTCCCCACAAACCCACTACACTGCAGCGTGTTTGACGTGCAAAAGAACAGACGCCACTTTTCAAACCCATGGTAGGTGCTGAGCTTGACGGAGAAGGAGGCTCCCTCGGGGTGTACAAGTACTGTCGCTTCGTTCAAGATGAGTTTGCGACGTTCGCTGCAAAGAAGAATGGCGGGTACAGCCGGCGGCTGGCATCTTGTTTCGCCGGTACTCATGCTTTGGGCGGCGCTGTCGGGGAAGCTTGTCAGCGGCGCTTCTCTAGCGTCGCACATCGGTAAATCTAGGCGTGCTGCTATAGTGCCTGAGCGGCCCGTGCGCTGCTGGTTTCACTGGGTCGAGTGAGCCCAGGTCGGCCTGCCGCTCCTTGCTTGGTTGTCAGATGCCATGAATACCTTCAGCAAGCTCACGCAGACCTATGAAGCCAATGGGGTCAGCAGAGACTACTTGGAGGGGGGGTGCAAATGCCTGGCGGGCTGGTTGATCTTACTTCTGTGCTAGGTCATCCTATACCGGGTGCACTCGCCATTCATGACACCCATGGGGGCTGCGCAGCTGTGACGTCGGTGCGTAATCAGCTACTGGGCGCTATTCCTGTTGCCTGCAGTAGTGGAAGCCTTCCTGTATTACCCCAGGCTCAGAGCAGAGTAAAACACCGGCCTCGGCGAGGACGCCCGAGTATGACTGTACATCTCCGTTTAGGGTGCTGTGGAATACGTCGGGGAAAGACGTATTGCTGAACTGTACTCTCGTGCAGTGTGTTGCTCTTTTTTTCGAAGTCGGCCGTGTTGGACGACTCTGCGCATGCGTGAAGCGGAACAAGAGGACGTGCGTGGGCTGTTGTCTGCGTTCACTGTCCAGAAATAGTGAAGCCGCTTCAGGATCGCAACCAGTACAAGCATGTGGAGCTGCCGAATCGGCTAAAGGCGGTCGTTGTCTCAGTGCCTGACTGCGATCGGGCTGCAGCGTGTCTCGCTCTACACGCCGGGGCTCACCAGGATCCCGACGAAGTGCCTGGCGCCGCTCACCTACTGGAGCACGTTGCTCATTTCGGATCGGAAAAGTATCCTACGAGGGGAGCTTTTGCGAAGTTTATCAAAGTTAACGGCGGCCAGTTCAACGCGAATACGTACCCAACGCGCACAACATACCACTTTGACATCCCCCCGGACCTCCTCCCCGAAGCACTTGACCGCCTTGTACAAAACGTCGCCTTCCCGCTGATGGACGAGCAGACCGTGAACGATGAAATTAATGCTGTGGATGCGGAGTTCCAATATCGTAAAACCCTAGACAGCCCGAGGCTGAAAGCGCTGCTGACGCACGTGAGTGCGGCCTCGTACTGCGTGGCCCTCGCTGCAGCGCGGGTCACGTTTCCAGACAGCCTACGTGCCGGTGCTCCTCGATAGCGGCAACCTTTTGCTGAAGACGTTGCCTCCAGCAATCACATAAATTCAGCGCAGGGTGAGTCTGCGCGAGCAGACAACCACGAGGTTGCAGTATTTCCCACCTGTTTCGCATCCCTGGAAGGCGGCCGTCACCCCCAAAGAACCAATGCCTCACTTCTTGTGCACCGGCGGGTGCGCCTGCAACAATCTTTTGGAATGCGCAACCTAGGTGGAAGTACCATCTATTGTTCTAGTGGTGGACCNTTTACCTCCAGCAATCACATGAATTCAGAGCAGGGTGAGCCTGCGCGACCAGACAACCACGAAGTTGCACTGTTTCTTACCTGTCTTGCATCCGTGGAAGGCGGTCGTCACCCCCTAAGTACCAATGCCTCACTTCTTGTGCACCGGCGCGTGCGCCTGCAACAATCTTTTGGAATGCGCAACCTAGGTGGAAGTACCATCTATTGTTCTAGTGGTGGACCGTTCTGAAGAACTGCGCTCCCCTAGTGACTGCGAAGCGCAACACGCGTAGAAGACCTCGGCGAACTGTAGCACGGGCTGCTCGACATCAGTCTGTCTCGGGCCGCTTGCGGCACTGAAGTGTTAGAGCAGCTGACGTGCGGATGCAGAATAAGTTCCCTCGTTTTATGTCATTATTTCTTTCCCCAGGTGCCGCGGCTGCCTCACCTGGGAAAATTTACCACCGGCAACCTGGACACACTTTTGCACGGACCTCGAAGTAAAGGCATCAAGCCCATGCAGGTCATAAAAAAGTTTCATGAGACATGGTGAGGGTGGCATGCAGGATGCTCCTGGCCCACTTCGAGTACTGCCCAGACAGGGCCTCCTCTTTTTGTATCCAGATATGTTGAAGACACAGGGCTGCTCCCAGCAAAAGAATTACATATCTGAACCTCTATACACTGCGGGTGCAGTTTCATCCCAAGTTTTGCATTCTCAGCAGGTAGAGTACAAGCCGCTGTTGCCAGCAAGAATATTGTAAAGCTCTCTGCGTCTGGAGGCAGGCGCACAGCGGCGTCCTCGATCTCGTGCTTTTGCACGGTAGTCCACGGTACTGCGGTGGAATTAGTGTACTAACGGCGCGGGAAAGGAGGAGCCAGTGGAGGTAGTGATTTGAGGCGGAAAGCTACTGTCCAGCAGAGAAAGGCAGAGCATGCACATAGCACGCGTGTCGCAGACCGTCCTGAAGCGGTGTGCCCGCACGAGACTATTTCCAATAGCCGGGAAAGAATCTGTCGGCGTTTGTGCTCCAGCAAAGGAGCATCACCCTACTAGACAGCTGTCGATGGTCTATTGGGTGTCAGCAACAGCACCGCTCGAAAATTTCCCTCAGTACACACCTGGTGTACGTCCTGTGCAGTCTCAAAAAGAATCGATCGGATGCTGCGATACCATCTCGTGTTCACCGCAAACGGCATCGCAACGGCCTATAGAGGGTGTCCCTAGACACGCTAAGCAGCTTCAGTTTTCTCGCATAGAGTGCTCTCTCGTTTTGTCTGCTTACGACGGGCCGCCGCATATCTACAGCTTTTGTTCGGTATGACGCATTGCAGGTACTCTGCCAACCTGATGACATTGGCGGTCGCCGGGAAAGGTTCCGTTGAGGACCTAGAGGCAATGGTCAAGCGAGTGTTCAGTGTGATCCCTAATCGAAACAGATCCGCGCCTGAGCTGCCGAAGTGTTCCGCGGATTACCTGCCCTTCCCTCCTAGAACCGAGCCCACAATTACCTTCGTAGTACCCGTGGCGGAGCTGCATCAAGCAATCTTCGTATTCTACGTTCCTCCCAAACAAGAGCTGCGAGATAGCAGGCCTGACTTATTTATCAGAGCTCTGCTTGCGCACGACTGTGCTACATGCCTCGGAGCGAAACTGAAACAAGAGGGCCTGATCAGCTCCATGCGTGTGGACACCGCCGACAGCGAGTCATGCGGCAGAATTGAGGTTAGCCACACACCTGAACACATATTCATAGGATTCCACACCCTGAGAGAGCTAGTCGTATCCTGTTGAGTGCCTCTGACACGCGTTCGTGGTCATGTGGCTGCGTCTCTATGCAGATGGTGCTGGACCTCACCGAAAAAGGTTCTGGCAGCATAGAGCGCCTTGGAGAGATTGTCTTCCTCTATCTCCGGTACGCATGCGGGCACGTGACAGAATTCCTGCAGTGCGGTCCCATTTTCTCAGGAGTAAGATAAAGTGGGTTTTTTCTTGTCTTCTCCGGTACAATCTTCCCGTGGAGCCGTGTAAGCCCGTGCGCCGTCGGCGTCGGGGGATTCGCCCAGACGTCGCTTGCGGTAGTCGTCTTCCGCATGCGCAGGATGTAGAGAAAGGCGGTCTCGTGCATCTTGCGTATCGTGTGGGTCGGTCGACGCAGCAGCAGTCTGCTTGAGCATGCGGCGTGGCAGCACGATTAGTATCGAGGTAAAGACGTTTCCCTCGAGAAAAGCTGCTCCCGGACCAGCGTTGTCTCGCGGGTCGGACGGCTTGCCAGGAGCAGACGGGCTTCGGGCAGCTTGGCACGCACGCGTTAATCGGTCTGGTCTTCGAAGAGCCCGACGTGTAGTGGAAAGGGCGCAGAGGCGGGGCACCGTGCATGTAGATGCCAGACGCCAAAGGATTGGTCCTACAGCTGGAATACAGAATCCTCCACGCACTATAAATAAGATGTCGCCGCCACACGCCAATTTGCGTACGCGTGAGTACTTACGAAGCCTGTGGTAAGGTGGGAATAGCACCGTACGCCTGTCTCCTGTAGACATGCGTGTGGAGACGCGTCCACGGCTTTGCGGTGGCCTTGGGTGCCGAAGGCTTGCTAACTGTCCGACAGTTCGTTCCAAGTAGCCAGCTGCTTTGCGGCTGCAGGTACATGGCTGTGTGGTCGACCGCCGTGTGGCGTTGGAAGGAACTGCAGAAGATCGCAGAACTCGCCTTCAACTACAAAGAGCAGGATGACCCGCGAGTCCTGGTGCAGGATATTTCCAGCAGTAAGCGACAGTAGGTACACGCTGCAGCGCGATCTCAATGAGTACGCCTTTTGTAGATGTGTAGCTTGTCCTGTAGGTAGAACAGCTCGAAAAGTGCAGCCGTGCCAGGCGTTGACCGTGGCGCATATACCCTCGCAAACGCGCACACCTAGCCGCCTGCGGAGACTTGAAAGCTGGAAGACGGACAGCAGGCACGCACGGAGATACGCTCGAGGCCAGGGAAGCGTTACCGGTGTGGAACACTTCACGAAGATACCTGCACAGCCCGACATAGCGATTTTAGTGTCGCGCGCTCCCCTCTTCAGTCACCGTTGAGCGGCTTCACTCCACGGCGCCTTAGTGTGACGTGTTGCCGGCCTCTTATATGACCTCCGACTTTATATTGTACCCCGTGTATTTGGGACTGAACAACTTCGTTTGTGCGTGTGGTGCGGCTTCTCGAACGCCTGCAGACCTGATCTTTTACCCTCCAGCGGAGGCGCTACGCGGCAACGCGTACCTGTACAATTTTGACAAGCAGCTCATTTCTTCTATTTTGAACACTATACGACCCCGAAATGCTCGCATCCTCATGGTGGACAAGGTTTATGAGCCGCGGTGCAAGAATGTATTGGCGGGATACCCTGTTCAGTACGTAGAAGAGCCGGTGTCTCCTTCTACGAGCCAAAACTGGAGTAAAATTGATCAGATGTCCGCTGCCGAGTTGGCCGCGAAGATGGAAGTGGAGAAGATGGCTCTTCCAGGTCCGAACCCGTACATTCCTACGGATCTAGCGCTTCTGATGCCCCCCAGGGATGCGAGCCGCTACCCGGAGCTACTCACCTTCCCTCCTCGGGACCCCTGCGGGAACGATATATGCAAAGTTTTTTACAAGCAAGATACAACCTTTCACTTGCCTGTAGTAGCCGCCACGTTCGTGCTTTATTGGTCGCCGATTTCCAGCCAGCCCCGCGACTCACTCATGTTCAGGCTTCTCGCTGCCTGCGTGGATCTTCTCCTAAAGCAGGTGAGAATGCGCAGAGCACGCCCCTGTATACAAACGACTCAGGCAGCCCATGCTAACAGCAGACGGTGTTCACGGGTGCGGTGCGTTGCATGTGCGGGCGAATACGGAATCAAACAGTGTAGAAGCATGTAAAGAAACTATCAGCGCTCCTCTTCGTCTGCGCGTAGACATGCAGTACGACGGGCTAAAATTTCCGACACTGTAGGAAAATTCTTAGGCGCTCGTACAGCCGGTGATCGTATGTGTGCACATCGGGCGTGCGCTGGGTCACCGGCATACGACAGTAGCGGGACGGCACCCTGCACCCGGAATGATCTCTTCGCGCAGGATTTCGAAAAGCGTATTTCTGAAGGAGACAACGGCGGCCGCGTCCCCAGTACCAGTGTCATACACACGCTATTTACGGTAGTGGTGTGCAGCCATTCGAGTGAAGGAAGGCGGATTGCTCATACTAGAAGCACATGCGCATAGAGTCTGCGCTGTCCAGCTCACCCTTTGGCCTTTTTCCTCTACCGTGTGTGTCCATCTCTCTGAGACGTGATTTGTACTAAGTGGTCAGCACATCTTCAAATCTACGAGGATAAAAGGCAGAGCGCGCAGAACGGGACTTCCACCCCGCTTATACACAGTGAAGAATGTGCAGCCACAAATTGCACAGATGGCACGTGTCCTTACGAACGCGGGTGCACGCCTCATTTGCCAAGCGTCTGTTCAGCTACAGTACGGCTGTCGTAAAGGGCTAGTGTATGGCGGCATCTGCGTGCAAAGAAGAGTGCTCTGCTTGTGTATGTTGCAGTCGAGACGCTTGTGCCACACCCGTGTTGCACGGGAAAGTGCACAGACACCCAGCGTCGCCTACACGTGCTTTCACCGGCGCGCACAGACGAAGCAGACTGCGGCGGGTACGGCAGCGTTGACACACTTGCGGGGAACACGGCAGTCTCTTTTCTGCCGACTACCATATGCCTGCGTATGAACGGTGTGCCTTCTCCATTCATACTCCCCTGTGCACGAGACCGCGTTCAGGATATGGCGTATGCGAAGGCGGCAGGGTACTCGATCACAGTGAAAGGAGGGCTGGAAATAAGCACTCGGTTCCTTCAACAGCTGGCGCGCCCGAACGCGGTCGTAATTACTGCGAAAGGGTATTCTGAAAAGCTGCCCCAGCTATTTCAGGAAACGTTGGCACTCGTGGCGCGTTGTAAAGGGCAAGGCTTGTGGAAGCCGGTCTTTAACCTAGCACTGGAGGGCCTCCAAAAGCGGCTGAGGAGGGACTTGCTTGCACGCAACCCCATTCGGCAGGCCAGCGATGCACTCGCTCAGCTTCTACTGTCTCCCTACGTAGATGACGCAGCGTTTGCCAAATTCGCGGAGGAGGCGGCTCCGACTCCTCAGGAGTTCGAACACTGGCTACTCGTGGAAAGCGACGCGGCAGCAGTTGCTATCGAGGGCCTCATAGAGGTAAGCGCTTTAGAGCGCAGGATCTCCCATGCCAGCATGCTAGCCGACGCGTGCGCGTTAACAAATGAGCACGAAGTGCTCGCGCGAAGAATAAACCTGCGTGCGAGTGAAGGCACATAGTGCGTATGCAGAGGCGCGCTGCGCATCCGTCAGCTCTTCGTACGCCGTTGATGCGCGGAGTTTTAGTCAAAGTGCAGGACTCCAATTTTCCGGTACGTCATTTGAGGGCTGTAAGCGGCGCAAGATGAAAGCGATATACTGAACACAAGGGGGCATTATTCTCGTGACCAGCTTAAATAGTCCAGATTCTTGGAGGGCAGGAGTGTGGCTTTGCGGCTTAGCATGCGCTTGCCGCCGGAAAGAAACAGCACCTGTGACTGCTGTGGTTGCTAAAATTCAACTAACGGGCAAATGTCTTGCCATGTATCATCTACTCCAGACCTCAGAGCATGATGGGCAGCGCGAGAGAAATACGCGTGCTGTGGGGGGACTGCGAAGCAACCGGACGCGGGCACACGTGGTGCACGCTATGCGCACGAAGTGAAGAAGACACAGGGCAGCGCTGCCTCGAAGCGGACCATCTTGACAAGGTAGAGACATCCGCCGGTTTGGTCCCCCGCGCCTGCAAACCAAGCGTTGTGCCCGCTGTTTCTATGATCCACTGCACGCGAAACACCTAATCCGGAGTGCACAGTCCGCTCAAGTCTGCTCAGGGTTTCACTCACACCGTGGGCGCGCAAGAACTCTCGGCCTCAGGTTACGGCCATATCAAAGCTTATCCAGTGCAAACTTCCAAGAGCACGTAATAGCGCCCTAGAATTTCCTCGCCTTCTAAGATCTCACATGTGTGCGTTCCTGTGGGGCTGAGCTCTTCAAAAAGGCCCGACTGGGGTCCACAGATTCGACGACTGCTTGCACTTGCATCTGAAGCCATGTATTCTGCGCGCTCCCGTCCTCTTTACAGGCGAGTATAAATCTGAGTCCTACTTCCTTTGCTGCAGAGCTCCATAGCTGAACCCCTGCTGCGTGTACCTTTTACGTGTCCCCGCCACGGTACCGCTAGTGTGAGTCCTGGGCTGCGGTCCTGCTCCCTCATTCAGGGAAACATCGCCAGAGCCGACGCGCAGAATATGGTCAGTAATCTACTCGGAATTCTCAAGCTGAAGACGCCGAAACCGTACGAGGACGTTTGCAGCTACAAAGTCTTTGATCTAAGCGATGTCGCGTTAACACTGCGACGTACACCCGAGTGGCAAAGATACCCAATTGGGGAAGAGCAGTTGCCTCTTTTGCTGCGGTATACGGTGCCTAACACGCTACCGCGAGATACGCAAAACGGTGTTTCGGTCTACATCCAGGTCAGAATGCGCATGGTAGCAACCTCTACCGTCGCCCCTCTGGCCTTTATACACCTTGAAGAGCTGAAGCGGAGTAACTCAGCCACTATGTCTTCGCTGAGCAAGTGGGCCGGAGTCCCGGCCGTGCCGAGTGTAGCGCAGGAACGGCCCGCCCGCCCGTCGTTGACGCTGGTTTTACGTCACAATAGTTGCTGGATTCCAGCAGGGGGGATCGCTACTTGCGTGTCTTTTCGTAAAGACGGCCCCGAGGCTTTACTGTTCTATCGGGATGCTAGCGGAGGCGCTGGTACTGGCGTCGGCTCGGGGCTAAACGCTGCGGAATTTAGCATACCATATAGGATATGGTGAAGGCACGCATCTACTGCTGCAGCAGCAAAAACGACTTTTTAGTAGCGCCCCTCGGCGCCCGCGGAAAGGACTGATAGATACATAGACCGCATCGCACAACCCGATCCGCAGCCTCGGAAACAGAGAGTATCTTTGCTATCGTATCTGCGTCTTGTCATCTGTGGATGTCCCCGCAGATGGGCGTCTCTACCGTGCGGCAGCAAGCGCTGACTCTTCTGACAATTCTGTGGTTGGCCGAGAAGTTTTTTACCGAGCTCCGCACGGAGCAACAGCTTGGATACATCGTTGCTGTAACCAGGCAGACGCTGGAGCGTACCAGATACTTGTTGTATACTGTTGTCTCAGCACGCGACGTCAACTTCGTCGCCCAGCGCATTAGAGACTTTGGCACGCGTCACGCGTTGACCCCATTAAGCCAGAAAGATTTTGAAACGATCCAGACCGCGGGAATAAAGCTCAATCAAGTCGCGCACAAGAGTCTGTCCGAGGAAATTGAATTCAATTCCAGGCAGGTGTTCATGCGGGAATACATGTTTGACCTCAAGGAACGGCTCGCCAAAACGCTCAGGTAAGCCTTCAAGATTTTCCTGTGCGACTGCTCAGGTGCAGGCCTCTCTGCAGCTGGCACGTAGAATGCGTTCGACATGAAGTCTCAGCTGCAGCTCTGCCGCCGG